>PVJX010042993.1:0-13884 GCA_004027295.1 Dolichotis patagonum | reverse complement strand
CATCGCCCTCCAGGCTGCAGCGTTTGTGGGCTGCTGCATGTGCTTTCACTCCCAGTCACTAGACGGAATAGAAGTCTGAATTTTCCTTCTTGTCCGTCCCCTTCCTGGTGGACAAGCCTGTGGCCGCTACTCAGTGCTTTTGGTCAGGGTGGGAGATGGGTGGTTTCTTCTTAGTGATTTTACCGTGTGTTTCTGAAACGGAGCTGGTAATCTGACAGGACTCTCGGCCCGTTTCACAGTCTTTGCCGGTTTACTTGCTTTTTGAAATGTGAAGCAGTGTCATTTTTCTGGACTCAACAGCCGGCAGATCACCTGGCTTCTGGATGTGAGCGTGGTGGGTAGAAGTGATAAGGAAACTTGTTTCCTCCTGCCTGGTCTGGTCTCAGGCTGGTGGGGTGCTTTCTCCGTGCCTCCTTTGCCCCATAGTGTTGCCAGGCTTGACACTGTCGGGAAGCACTTCGTGGTCTGGGCCTCTCTTTCCCTGGCCCTTTCCCTCAGTCCATCCTGCGCCTGACAGCCCTGCGAGCCTGACTTCAGCCGCTGGCGGGGACGAGGCCTTGTTCCAGGTCCCCGTAGCTTCTCAGGTCCATGCTTCTAACCTGGGGCCAGTAACATCCAGGAAGCAAAGCTGACTGTGATTGTTGATGTATTTTGTCTAATCGGCTCATTGCTCAGCAAAGAGCATTTTTCTCAGAGTTTATGATGGGGGTTTGCCTCCCTAAAGCACATTTACTGGGGACTTTGGTGTAACCCCTGTTCAGACTGAGCCGTGGAGACAAACTGATGGGCCTGCCAGTGTGGCTGGCTCCTGCTTCCCGTGGGATTCTGCCTCTCACGTGGCATCCTCATCCCTGCCCCTGGAGAGCCCTCCTCACTGATGCCTGACAGTAGTGCGACTTTACCCGTCTACCGGGAGGTTTTTAGGAAGTGTCAGCAGTGTCAGACTCCATAAGGAAGGGCGAATTGTCCGTTTCTGCACACTTTAAACGTTAGAGAGCAAAAAAGGGATCAGCTGAACAGCGTTTGGCCGGTAAAGCGTCCCTTTGGAGTGAGGTTGTGCAGGTAGAGATGCACTGTGGATGCGGCAGTGTTGCGGTCTCGAGTGGTGGAGAGACTTGCACGTATTACTGCCTTGGTGTTTTCAGAGTGGGGAAGCTTTCCAGACTCGCACCTGAATCCTGGTGTGGCCGCTTGCCAGTTGTGTGATCCTGGCGTGCACACATGTGCCTTCCCTGTGGCAAGTGCAGGTTGTAGGAACGCCTCGCAGGTGATGTGAGGATTGGAGGCGCCCCTTTGTGTGAGCAAAGTACATGGTGGTCGGCAGATGGTCAGCATCCAGTGCTTGTCAGCTGCTGAGTTCAGACTCGTCACTCGGACTGTCTGCTTGGCTGAGCCTTCTCTCTCCCTAGCTTCCTGGCTAGTTTTTCCAGGAAAAGCATCGCCCCACCTGCGGTTTATTTTTGACCCATCCTCGCAGGGCAGGCTCCTCTCTTTGGTGGCTTCCCAGAGTTGACGTCCTGTCCCCCAGAAGGCCGCCCGAGCCCCTTCCCTTCCCTCCACCATGCACCTCTCCCCTTCCGACCTCATCCCTGCTGCCTGTGGTCTGGCCACACTGACATTTTTTGTTATTACCTAAACATGCCAGATGTGTTGCCAGACGCCTTCCGACATTGGTGACATTGGTGCTCGGTGCTCGTTTCCCTTTAGCCCTCTTCTGTCTCCCATTTGCATGGATTACTCATTAACTTGCCTTGTCTTGGCTCAGGGTCATCAACTTAGCTTACTGTCATTATTCCCTTTAAAATTATACACCTACCCCATCCTTGCCCTATGCCTTGCTTTATTTTTCCATAGCCTGTCTCAGTTGATGTCTTCTAAATTATTTTAGGATTTTAATTATTGATTGCTTCATTGTTCAGTTGTCCTTCCTAAAACATAATTTTCATGGGGACAGGAATTTACATGTTTTATTCTCAGTACTGAGAATAGTGTGTGGCCTGTGTGGACACTCAGTAAATACTTGTTGAATGTGACATTTCTTTTAAAAACCACAAAATGGAATGGGTGCTGCTAGGCTGTATTTTCTTGCAATCAGTATGAAAAAATGGGAGTTAGTTTCTTGGCTCTTGGCGCTGAGGACCTCAATGTTTTCCCTGCAGAGATGTGCAGTCCTACTACGTCTTCGTGAGCGCCTGGATGATGAAGATGGAATCGATTTTATCTAAGGAGCAGAGAATGGATAAGTTTGCTGAAGACCTCACCAACAGATGCAATGTTTTTATACAGGTAGTTCCGTCTTCTTGCTTAGAGTGTTTTGGGGGTAATTTCTTTGTTTAACTTGTAGAAGTAATACTTGGGAAAAAAGTTGGAAAGGATAGGCTGTGGTTTGGTTTTAGAACAAGTCGATGTATGTTTGCATCTGTTTGGCTTACTGAAATTTTCTAGTGGACCCATTCACAGCTCTGTCTTTAATGCATTTAGCACATGACTGTGTAGCTATACCCTGTAAGTTTAGGTGTGTTATATTTTCATTTTTATTTAATTCAAAATATGTTCTTTCTGTGGTTACTCTGGAGATTGCAAGATGCATCATTTATTCAGCTTTCATGTAACTTAGTAGTTGTATTACCACTTTCCGGACAGAGTAAGGGTTGTACACACTTTAGATCTGTTTGTTAAACTTCCACTTTCCGTGCTGCTCTGCTGGGTTTGGATCATCTCTGATCTCAGTCTCCAGGGCATTGATGTTCACAGTGGACACTGAGATTTCTCCATGAAGTTGTTCATTTTGTTGTTGCTTCTTATCTTTCCTGCGTAGTCATGTGTTTTGTCCTGCTGCTTGTGGAAAGCCTACTGGTATTGCATTTACTATGAGCTTTTGTTGACAAATTGCCACAGTTGTGGATACAACTGTGTCTTTATGTCAGCAGTTTTGCTGTGTTCAATTTCTAGGCTGGCTAGAATGTTTCATCCAGCTTTCAGACATATCCTTTTATTGTCTTTCTGGCTTCCTTTGTTTTTGTTGAATGCAGCTTTTGGTTTTTTGCCTTGTAAATATGATAGCTCTTAATTGCTTGTAAGATTTAGACTTTGTGCTGGGGATACAGTTCAGCAGCACAGCACCTGCCTGGCAAGTGCTAGGCCCTGAGTTCAGTTCCTGGCACTGAAAAAAAAATTTAGACTTTGGGTTTTTGCAGCATTGCTGGGATGCCTGTGGATTTCTGTGTACTTGTGCTGCTTGGGGTTTGGAAGCTTCTTGAATTCGTGGAACATTCTCGACCCAGTTTCTGAGCCCTGATTCTCTTGTACTTTGCTGCCTTTCGTTCTAATTGTCACTTCATCTGTGTGTGATCTGCTGTTTGGGCACAGTGGGAACCCATGGTAGCACAGTTCGGCTGGGACATTGAGCAGCCTGGGTCTCACTGGCCTGTTGGGGATCACAATGATTTGGAGAACTTTCATCCTGTGATGCTGGGTTTTTCCACTTCATCCTTAGTTTTGTTTTAGGGAGCAGGGACGTTCATCTTTCAAGGTCTCAAGCCAGAGCCGAATGTTTGCCAGAATCTCATCCCCTCCTTGATGGACCCTGAATTCTTGTTTGTATCCTCTTTCTTTGGAGCAGCAGCAAAGGCAGATGCTTGAAGTGAAAGCAACCACAGATGCCAGGCTCACTGCTTAAGCTTCTGTTTTCTCCTCGGTCGGTCAGCCAGTCTCTCTGTCTCTGTCTCTGTCTCTGTCTCTGTCTCTGTCTCTGTCTCTTTCTCTCTTTCTCTCTCTCTCTGTCTCTGTCTCTGTCTCTCTCGGCAGCACTGGGTGTCAGAGCCTTTGCACCGAGCTGCATCAGTAGTCATTTTTATATTTAGATAGGGTCACCTCAGGTTGCCTGGCTGGCTTGCACTTGCGATCTTCTGCCTCAGCTTCCCAGCGTGCTGGGGTGATGGACTCGGCCCCTGTTGGCTTCTTATTTTTTTTTTCTTGATAGCTCTTTGATACTTTCCAAGAGATACTAGACCTGTTGGCCTACTGTTTCTAGCATTTTTCTAGTTTTCTGTGTGGCTTTCTCTCTTATGAGTAGTAACAGATCGCAGACCTCCTCTCCCCAGTTAGGTGTTAGTATACATCCCTCTGGTGTAGCGTGTGCATAGACTTAACAGTGAATGGGGTGACGTGGGCCCAAGAGTTCTTACTTTAAGCCTTGCCAGAAAAAAAAAAAAAATAACAAACAGGAGCTTCTCTTTCTGGCGGGGTGTGTTTGTGCTGTGTGACTTTCCCAGTGCTGCCCTCGGGCAGGGCCTGCTAGGAGGCTCCTGCACTCACACATGAGACCCGTGGCTCTGTGCACGCGGGCCCCAAGCCTTGGTCCTGCCATGTCTTTCCCTTCTGTCTGCATTGACTTAATATGGCACGTCTCTTGCTAGAGGCTCCTCTCCCGCCCCGCGGAGGACCCTCCCATGGGGAGCAGGGTCGCTGCTGGGGAGCGGTGGCCCTTCACCTGGGCTGCAGGGAGCAAAAGACCCCCCGCCCCCTAGGCTCACTGAGGTTCTCCCCAGCTGTGCTTGTGTCTTTTCGGAACCTTTACAAACCCAAAGAAACTGTCACTGTCTTTGTGTTTCAGCGCATCCATTTTAGGTTTGAGCGAAAACGTGAGAAAAAAAGAAAAAAACAGGCGAGAAATAGTATTTTTTCCTGTTCCCTTGAGCTTAAGAGCATTAAATGTTTAAAACTGTGCAAGACTTGCCCTCTCTTTGTGGGTAGACGAGGAGGAGAGAGCCTGTACTTATCAGCCAAAAGGAGGGGAGGTCGGCGTTGCAGACAGTAGACGGATTGGTCTGGGTGGAGAGGAAAGGAAGCATCTGCTCACAGCTCTTAGTTCCAGGCAGACCCCTGTGGGCTCCTTGGAGGTGCTTAGCTCTCACCTGAGCAGCAGCAGATGGGGGCTTTGTTTTCTCCCCTGCCAGGCACGGCAAGGGTGCATAGATACTGCTGTGACATGCGTATTGTTCCTCTGGAGGTTTTTTATTTTAAATGGAAAGATTTTTTTAAAAATAATTGTACACTGTAGTCTGAACAGTACTTATTGTATGTAATACTCTAAATAAACTTCAAGGGGTGCCATGAAACAGCTGTCAGTGTGTCACATTATTTCTGCAAGGAAGAATATTGGAATATCGTAAGAGCTGGCTTTAAAAAACAAATAGTTACTTGCAAGTTAAGGAATTAGTACACAGAATGAAGTCTTGGAGAAGTGAGATCTTTCCTTTGGTTATACTAAATGTCATTGTTTCTTTCACAGGGCTTCCTGTATGCGTATGGCATTAGTACCATTATCAAAACCACAATGAATCTCTACATGTCCATGCAGAAGCCAATGACCAAGACCTCGGTGAAGGCCTTATGCCGGCTCATTGAACTTCTCAAGGTAGGGCTTCCGGTGCTGTTCTTGCCGTCATGACTGAGAACCGACCAGGACTAAGTAAGAACGAGCTTGTTGGGTTTGACTTCTTAGTTACATGAGGACGAAAACTGGTGAGACATTTTCTGCTATGTATCATGAATGGCCAGTCCAGGTGCTCTAACCTGTAACTCTGGCCAGTGTACCTTAAATGTGTTCAGAATAAAGTGTTGAATATCTCCTGGAGTTTACTGAATCTGGTACTGACAGTGGAAAACGTGCGTGTGCTTTTGCACCATTGTAAAGTCCAACAATTATAAGCACTGTCTGTGTGTTTAAACTTTATTAAAAGTTAATGGTGCGAGAAAGAAAAAGAGGACAATGGAAAGGTTAGCTTCAGTACTTTCAGTAAAATTTTACTCATAGGAGTTTTGAAAGCGTGTTGTGTGAGTTTAAAAGATGACTTCTGTGACATTGTCCATTGCTGTCCATGTTCACACACCCGTGAGGTTATTTAGCATGGAGCTGTTCTGTGACTTCAAGAACACGCTTGCTGTTGTCTTGCTGTTTGGACAGGAGGCTGCTTGCTTAGAAGAGGTCAGATGGATTCAAAGCCATCCTCCCCGCAGGGCACACTGTTTCTATAAAGGGAAAGCTCCGTGTGGACAGGAGAACCTGGGAAATTTTAGGTAAAAACTGAAGTTAAGATTTGTCAGTAAATTTCTGCTAATCATGGACATAAGGTTTGTGTGGAAATAAAGTTTTTTATCTTTGGGGTATATCATCCATTATTAGTTAATACTTTTTTAATGGAATAGAAAAATGAAAGTATGTATGTATACATAGATGCATATACAGTATAATCATTATTTTTAAAAATAATCAGCTCTTAAATACTGACCCACTTGAGAAGTAGGATGTTCTAGATACTTGGTGGAGCACCTGTGTGTCACGCCCCAACCGTGACCCAGCCCACCTGCTTGGGACACCTGTGTCCTGAATTCCATGCTTGCTTGCCCTTGTGTGGTTTTAGTCCAGCACGTGCAGATGAACTGTAGACCATTCATCGTTGTGTATGGTTTGGGGTTTGTATTAACAGACCCCAGCGCTTTATGCGTTCTCTGACTTTAACTCAGCAGCTTGTGTTAGGATGTTCTCGTACTGGGAGGAGCGGCTGTAATGCCTGCCTTTTTGTTGCTGTGCACTTGTCTGGCCTGGGCTCTGGGCTCGCTGCAGACAGAGCTGCCGTTCTCGTGTGTTCTCCGTGTGGTGGGCTACAGCGTGTTAGTTGTGTATGTGTTCGTTTTTCAAGGTGACGTCATGTGGTTTTCCCAGATGGTGGTGTCTGCTCACACACCTCCCTGTGTGTCACACCTCTGCTGTTCTCCAGTGGCCCGCACCGCTCTAGGATGGGTATCACTTCCCCAGAGCTTGGGACCGGAAGTGTTCGGGATCCGCATTTGGTTTTGGGTTTTGAAATGTTTGCAGTGAGGTGTCTTGGGGATAGGACCCAAGTCCAGACATGAAATTCACTTGGTTCATATGCTCCTCACTCGTGGATCCGAGAGTTTTTCTTGTGTACCTGCGTTTTGACTGGGACCTTCTCGTGAAATCAGGTGTGGGATCTTCCACTTGTGCCATCAGGTGGACCTTCAGAGAGTCGTGGATTTTGGATCAGTTCTGATTTCTGACTTCTGGGTTAGGGATGGTCGGCCTGTATTATTCTGGCAGGGTGATTTTTTGTTTGTTTTGTAGATCACTGAGTATTACTAGTTTCCATCATGATTTTTAATATTCAACTCCTAATTGTTAATGATGGTGTATATCTTGTCCATTATTTATTAACTGAATTTCTTCTTGTTGAGAAAAACTTGCTCTTTTACAAAGTTTTCTGTGGGGCTGAATATCTTTTTTTGTTGCTGTTGTATTCTTTATATATCCTAGACAGCGATTCTTGTATTTGGCAAATATCTTCTTTATAAATGCTACCTTTTACTTTCCTATTAAGGTCTACTGACAAACAAGTTTTTAATTTTAATGTCGAATTTTCCAGTTTGACCCTTTATATTTATTGTATCTCATTTACAAATACTTTCTCTTGCATGAAGTTACCAAGATTTACTTATGTAATTTTGCTTAAAAATTTAAGTTGATTTTCATAGCATCGCTTTGAATTATTTTTAGGCAATAGAGCATATGTTCTACAGGAGAAGCATGGTTGTGGCAGATTCAGTTTCACACATAACACAGCACCTTCAGCACCAGGCTCTTCATGCCATTTCTGTAGCCAAGGTATGTGCATAAGTACATTTTCAGCGTAGTAATGGTACCTTTTTTGTTTGTTCTCCTGTTTTATATGTGTTTTTTGTTCAGCCTGCTTTAGCCCTTGTGAAACATAGTATTTTTGGTCACTTATTTCCAAAGGATTTTAAGGTTTTTAAAGTTACCAGTCAGGACTTTTATTTCCTCCGAAATTGCATCATATATCAGTATACCTCTTAAAAATAGCACAGTATGCAGTTTTAAAATTGATGCTTTGTTTCTGGACATGATTGCCTATTAAATTAACATAGAAGTTTCCAAGTGTGCATGTATACTTGCCACTCCTGACAGTGCTAAGAAATGATAGAGAAATAAACTGCAGAGCCTTATGAGCTGTGTAACAGGGAAGGTATTTTCCTGTGGTCTCTTGAACTGAATGATGCAGAAGATAATGAGAAGTTTGTCTTCTGAGCCTTTGGTTATCTCAGAAACAAAACTAATAGTTTCCTCTTTTATTTTTAAGAAAAGAGTAATTTCTGACAAAAAATATAGTGAACAGCGTCTCGATGTGCTCTCTGCTCTAGTTCTGGCGGAAAACACTCTAAATGGACCCAGCACAAAGCAGCGGCGTCTCATTGTCTCTCTCTCACTCAGCGTGGGCACCCAGATGGTGAGTGGGCTGGGGTCTCACCGGTCCTCGGTTCCAGACCCACGGGGCCTGTCCTTATTTTGATCCCGGCCTCTGCCTTTTCCCCCTTGCCACAGAAAACGTTTAAAGATGAAGAACTCTTCCCCCTGCAAGTGGTCATGAAGAAACTGGACATCATCAGTGAACTCAGAGAGCGGTAAGTGGGACTGGTCCGTGTGATGACGCGCCGAACAGTTAGCACACACGTCAGTGTTTAAAAACTGTCTTGGTAAATTATTATTAAGCTTATTGGTACGTTTTAGGTACACATAATAGTCACATTCATTAGAGGGAATCTGTACCGGTATCTGATGTAGCTTGATGGGGTTCTCCCCCATTGCTCTACCCTCTTTTCAACCCTCTTCCCCTTCTTAGTTACAAAGCTTATTTTCCTTTTATCCTTTTTTCCATCACTTTTTTTGCTTTTCCCTTCCTCCTTTCCTCTCCTGATCCAGTTTTCTTTTTCGCATAGCCTGAGAAGGAATGAAACCTGGAGAGAGTGTCAGTTCCCCTCTGCACCCCTATTGAGCAGCCGTGGGGGGCTGGGACTAGGCTTGCATGCGCTTAGCTTTGCCTCCGTGGGGAACACTGCCCTGGGGGACTCACCGAGGAAAGAGTACACCCACAGAGCCTTCCGGGGTTAGCGTGGTGTCACTAGTAGATCTGGCATTGCTGCCGTACTACACGACTTCAGCTGCTTGTGAGAGACAGCTGTGACCCAGCGCTTTGTAATTGTGTTTGAGATTAAGTTGGATTTGAATTACATCACCAGTGGTCAGTCACTAAACTAAATTAGTTTAAGTTAAAGCTTATTTTTGCAGTTGTTTGTGACTTTTCTTTCTGAGTAAGCAGTAAGTTTCTTGAAGAGAAAATGAGTCTTCTGAATTTTGATTTCCCAGATGGATGATAGATAGTGTCCATGTAATGCTCATACATTTTTTTATTGATCTAGGAAGCTGACATTCTTACAGTCAGTGGCATTTAGTTTTTCCATTCTTGGGAGAAATACTGAACCTTAGTCATTGTAAGATATTTGAAGCCAGATGTGGTAGCGCATGCCTGTAATGCCAGCATTCTGGGAAGCTGAGGCAGGAGCATGAGAAGTTTAAACCCAGTTTGGGCAGCTTAACTCAGTGAGACGCTGGCTCAAAAGAAAGCAGTAAATTAAAAGGACTGGGGATGTAGCTCTGTGAGCGCCTTAAGGGGCTTCATCCCCTGGTACTGCACAGGGAAAAGAGTTCTGATTGTCATTCTGTTACCCTGTACGAGGTGAAGTAGTCATTTGGTGGCAAAGATTAGAGATAGGTTATATGAGATTGAGTATTTTTGGGCACTGTTTTTAAAATTTTTCTTTTCCAGCTAGGAGGCAGGTAAAATGGTACAGTGGTAAAAGTGTTGTTAGGTATAGTCCTATCAAATAATACTGAAACTACACTTTTTAAGTTGCTTAAGTTTCTATTTCTTTACAGTCCTGGGGATTGGACGAAGGCCTCCTTGTGTAAGACACTCTACTACTGAGCCCCCAGGCCTGTAAATAAATTTATTTTAAATTCTGTTTGGAAATATCTGTAGTGTTTCCTAAGTCTTTAACATTAAAGCAGATACGTGTAATTCAGACACTGCTCCCCATTGCAGTTACCTGTGCTCATTTTGAGAAGTACGTACTTGGCGTCTTCTGTACCAGTGTGGGGTTCAGTGATGGGGGGACACAGTACACAGGCAGCACCCTTACCCTTCTAGCGCAGCGGGCTTTCTCAGCCCCGCGAGGAGCTTCGGGAGTGAGGCGCTGACCACTGTCTGTGTTGTAGTGTCCAGATGCAGTGCGACTGCTGCTTTCTGTACTGGCATCGCACCGTCTTCCCGATCTACTTAGATGATGTCTATGAAAATGCTGTTGATGCGGCTAGATTGCACGTAAGTACGAGGATACAAGGGAGAAATCGCTCTGCACTTTTAGATGCAAAACAAGTCATCTGATTTAATAGACAGTATCAGCTGCTGATGCTGTTTTGTACAG
Source organism: Dolichotis patagonum (assembly GCA_004027295.1). Classification (NCBI taxonomy): domain Eukaryota; kingdom Metazoa; phylum Chordata; class Mammalia; order Rodentia; family Caviidae; genus Dolichotis; species Dolichotis patagonum. The sequence continues at coordinate 3,525 of PVJX010042993.1, read as the reverse complement.
TGCAGCAAACAGTGTGTGTTTATGCAGTCTGGGTAGATTTATAGTAATACTAACGGGGTGCACTGTAATGTATTCAGCTGCTCCCTGTGTTTCTAGGCATTCCCATTCATGGGAGTTTAGTTTGTGTTACAGTACTGTGTTTTTCTCATCGGCACACTGTGTAGTATTTATGTTTCTGTTCACTGTTCATTTCCATATGCAATTTCCCCCAGTACATGTTCAGTGCCCTGCGAGACTGCGTGCCTGCCATGATGCACGCTCGGCATTTGGAGTCCTATGAGGTCCTGCTGGATTGTTACGACAGGGAGATTATGGAAATCCTGAATGAGGTGAGATTGTGTTGACTATGTTAGTACTAGGAAGGAAACTTAGTACCTTGCTGGCCAGGCAGGCGCTGTGCCGCTGAGCTGTATCCCCAGCCTGAGATTGTGTTTGAGATGGAGAAATCTAAAACAATGTTTAGAAATGCAGTGCTTAGAAAAATTTTAGATAGATGCAGACTTTCACCGAGGGAAAAATTATAAATCAGCATGTAGAACAAAGGGTAGTGTGTAATTTCTTAATTTTACAAACCATAGTAGGCATTCAGAATTTTTTAACTTACAATAGTAAGGAGTATATTTAAATTTAATCTAATTCCGTGAATTAGAAGAAGGCACAGTCCAAAGCGGTTTGGAAATGGAGTGCAGCAGCTTCTGGTGCAGTTAAAGGCACCTTACATATTAATACCCACTTAGCTATTAACCGGTAATATTTCATATGGAGATCTCCTAGGAGGAGAGTTGTACATAGTCAGAAGGGTTACCTGTGTAACAAAACACATGTGATCAGACCCCGTGGTGGCAGGCAGAGTGGCTGCTCTTGTCACCTTTGTCACAGGGAGCTCCGGAAAGCGATTCCCCTCTCCTGCCGTCCACGTTCTCCAGACCGCCTTGCTTGGCTGCTGGAGCCGCACCGTCATGGCTCACGTTCCTCTTCTGTATGATGATGCCATCAGCCATTAGGTTTTGATTTTCTTTTCAAGATAATTAAAGTATTGAAGTAAGGCTGTGGCATTTATGTAACTGTCTCCAACCAGAAGAACCATTGATTTAAAATGGAGAACAAAGTAACTTTAATGATCTAAGATTTTGACTGTTTAAAAGGTAGAATCCTAAACCCAGGAGTTCTGTTAGGCAGTTTCTTCATCGGTGCACTGTGTAGAACGCTTAGGGGTACAGTGCCGATGTGGGGGACAGCAGCTGTAACCCCCGTGAAGAACTGACTTGTCGCTCGCTTCGTTGATGAGTAGCACCTGCTGGACAAGCTGTGCAAAGAGATAGAGAAGGACCTGCGGCTCTCCGTGCACACTCACTTGAAGCTGGACGACCGCAACCCTTTCAGAGTGGGCATGAAGGACCTGGCTCTGTTCTTCTCTCTGCATCCGATTCGGTTTTTCAATCGGTTCATTGACATTCGAGGTGAGTGTTCTGTCTGTCCAGCAAAGTGTCAGTGAAACAAAACCTGGAGGTTGCACTTTTGGGTGTGGTTGTGTCTTCAGTTGTAGTTTTCAGTCCCTTATTTTGTGTTTCTAGTCATTCCCATTCATGTGAGTTTAGTTTGTGTTAGAGTACTATGATTTTCTCATCAGCACACTGTGTATTACCTTGACGTTCAGAGACAGTGGTGGGCTTTCCTCTTCAGTTTTGTTTCTTATTTAGTGTCTCACGCATTATGATTCTGTTTCATTTTTATAGCTTATGTTACTCACTACCTGGACAAGACTTTCTATAATCTCACCACGGTAGCTCTTCACGACTGGGCCACTTACAGCGAGATGAGGAACCTGGCCACCCAGCGCTATGGCCTGGTCCTGATGGAGGCGCATCTGCCCAGCCAGACGCTGGAGCAGGTGAGCGGGAGGCGCTTCTCGTGTGCTCTGACTAGAGGGGAAGCCTTGTTTGTTTTTGCTTTGTTTAAAGAAAGCATTTACTTTAAAAAAAATTCCTTGTCACTGGTTGGCTAGCCTTCTCGTGTGCACTCAGATGTCTGTTGAGTTTTGAAATACATATATAGGTAGGTAGGTAGATAGATGTGGATAGATACTAATTTGAAAAATGGACCGGGATCCTGAGGGCTTCATTTAGGGTTGCAGCATTTAAATCTGGACATGTATATAACTTCAGTATATTGGGCAGGTGATAAGCTCTATAATTGCAAATGCATTTGCTCTTAACATGAGGAGTGCAGAGTGGATTTTAATGCATGCCTATAACCCCAGCACTCAGGAAGCTCACCGTGAGTTCTGGGCTAGCCTGGGCTACATAGTGAGTTCAAGGCCAGTCTGAAGTACACAGCAAGACTTTGCTTAAAAAAAAAAAAAAGACTGCAAAGTGGCATTGGCTGTTGCTAGCTCAGGTAGTTAATTTGTAATGTTTATAATTTAATTTGCAATAGGGTATATCATTATGGAACTGAGTGCAACAGCTTGATACTAATTTGCATGGAATGCTAAGATAATCCAGATAATATTTATTAAAAAAAAAAAAGTTACTAAGTTCCAGAATTTGAGTGGCATAATTTTTTCTTAAGCCTGCTGCATGTAAGATTTCCAGCATCCATTTGCATAATCCTACGTATTCACTTACGTATGCATCTAGAATTTATTGAGAATATGCTAGGCACGGATCTTGTGTTAGGGATTCAGAGAGAAAGAAAGCATTCTATTTTTTGTTAATTCCAGTCTCATGGGAGAGAAAAGTGTAAACAGACTTTTAGATTCAAAACGAAAAGCTGTGATAGAAAGTTGCAGGTATTGCAGTGTGACTTTGGAGCCTGTAGAAAAGCTATAGAATGATGTATATAAATACCATAGTAGTAAGTGAATTTTACCTGTGTTGGAAGTGGTCTGGTGTAGTCAAAACAAGAGTAGGAATTTGGCATTAGACTTTGTAAAATGTCAAGGGTCCGCCTCTCCTGCTGACCGCAGAGAACTCTCTTGGCTTCATTTTGTTTACTCGTCATTATTTGCAAATGCCACGTAGAACCGTGCAGAGTACCTGAAGGGTAGTTTGTGTGTTAGACTCCTCAGGGCTGTCCTGTGACTGCCTGCTGGGATCGGGCCGTGCTTCTGCTTTGTTAGGAAATTGCAGAGAAGCCCCCTGGGAAGACAAAGAAGCACAGAGTGGAGGCGATTGTGGCTCAGGGTGTTTGTTACCAAACATAATTGTACCTGTCCCCGTGGAAGGGAGGAGTGAGGAGCACAGGCTTTCCCAGGTCCTGGCTGTGCCTGTCTTGAGGCTTTGGACCTTTGTTGTGCCTTTGCATAGTTTGTAATTCTAAGCACATCAGGGAATTCACGATATGGTTACACGCTTAACGAATTGATACGACTTTAATAATAGTGTTTTCATGTGAATTGTGTTGTAGGGCCTTGATGTTTTGGAAATCATGAGAAATATTCACATATTTGTGTCTCGATACCTCTATAATCTCAACAATCAGGTGAGTGGGTTTTAGGGAATTCTTTTTAAAGTGGCTGAATAG
>PVJX010042992.1:0-13882 GCA_004027295.1 Dolichotis patagonum | reverse complement strand
TTTTCCTTTTTTCCTTGGAATACTGTATTGTCGCTACCCTTTATTGTTTTGTTTTGTTTTTTTCTCTTTAAATAAAATTATTAAAAAAAAGAAACGGGTTGGCTTTCTTCTTTGTAAGAGTTGTTTATTTATTCATTCAAGGAGATTTCTGTACACATGTTCTTCACAATGATGAAATTAGAAGTAAGTTGCAATTTAATAAAACGAAAACTGTTCACATTTTTATGATTCCAAGGGACATTTTACTGTCATATAATGATATTGAAAATATAAAGCCATGTAAATCTCTTTACAGAACTTCAAGCAGAAAATTAAGAACACATATAATATGGATAATGCATTTTATTTTACTATTATTTTTTGTAGGCATATAAACTATATATTAACAGAGAAAGTCCGCAGACTCCTTTCTTCTTCTTGCACCCACAGTGTGGCCTGGGAGGTGGCGCAGCTGTCTGTGATCTTCAGCCGCCCCAGGTCTTTGCGGAGTTTGCTGTCCAGACCATTGGCCAGAGCCTGGCTGCATTTCCCGCCCTTCACATCCTTCTGTCTGCTGGGAACCAGTCTGGGACCTTGTACTGGCGCGGATTCTGCACCACAGCGATTGTTCGCGCACGGCGCTGATCTGCTGATCTCGGTGAGGTCCCTGGCTGCTTCCTCAACACCCCACGGCACACCCTCGCCCCACCCGCTTAAAGGCAGTGTTGACGAAGGCTATTTCCTGCCACACGTCGATGTTGGCCTTGAGTAGTCACAAAATATGCTGGAACTTCTCAAGGTGTTGGAGCCCTTTTCCCGTCCTCCTCAGGTCGGGGAAGTTTATATTTGTGATCCAATGGAAACACTATTGGAATTCTGGCGAGTTAATTTCAATCTGCCACCTCCAGGGCAACCCACGGTGAGAATAATGACATTAAGACATATTTATAATTATGGGCAGCCAAGGAGTCCTGAGTCTGGTTTGGATGAGGGTTTACGAAACAAATGCCACATGATCCAGGTCCTACCCCGGATTTTATCACTTCGTGAAGGAGAGAGTGGCTGGAAGACGAATGACTGTGAGAATGGCAAAAATTATGAAGAGTGAGCTGAGCTAACCAGAAGGCCAGATGACACCCTTGCAATATGCAGAGAGAAGAGTATGCAGAAAGACCAATCTGCATAACACACAGGGGCATTTCATGTTTGGGAGGCTTTTGCTTTGGTTTCTGATGTGTAAACTTTTGTGCCCCGGGACCCCATTGACATTCTTGGAGGAATGGCTCTGCCATCCCACTGGACTTAACCACTCAGCGGAGACACTGATGTGAGGAAACAGGGCCGTCTGGTGGCTTCGAAGATTGCACATCAGTACCTCTCAGCCAGTCCTATTCACATTGCTTAGAGCCAATTGAAGGGAAAAGGAAATACCTTAGCCAGCTCTGTGCGTATCAGTACATAGAGATAGGGCCAGGTTTAGCTAAGGTGAAGGTAATTGCTCTTTATTCAAGGAGAGCTGTTCTGGTGGTCCTCTACATCGAGGGTCACTAGACTCCTGTCAGCAGCAGGAACGGTGGCAGTGTGTCGGCCTCCTGTGGAAGCCAATAATACATTTTAAAAGCCTGAAAGTAGCACTGCTACTTAGTAAGCTGAGGCAGGAGGATTGCCAGTTCAAGGCCAACCTGAAGAACTTGGCAAGACCTTGCCTCAAAGTTAAAATTAAAAACATATTTAATTGTTTAAAAGCCCAGAAGTGTATACCTAATAAGAGTAATAGTATCTAAGTGGTAAGATTACAACTGGTATTTGAATTATATATATATTTTTTCAAGATTTACATAAGAAGAAAGGAAACATGTTTAGGTTGGAAGAGAAAAACAAATTGAAGAAGTAAATGGTTAGTGTTTGGTACCTTTCTTACAATCTCATCTGAACCGTAGCATGACTTGTTATGCCATTAATTAATAAAAAAGTGAATGGTTACTTACATAAGGAATCACTCCAACCCTGGAGCTATAATTCTAGCTCTACCCTTGAATTTCAGGCAGGTTTTCTGAAATGGGGAACAGAACTGTGAAGTCCATGGCAAGGTTGCCATGTAGTTTTCTGGGGAACTGCTTTCCAGGTATTCACTCTAAAATGTGCAAGAGCGCCTGATTTTGTGCTCAGGGATTTGGGAAGCTCATTTTCCAAATGTGGGATGCTTGTAATATTCAGGACAGGCTGGCTTCTGCTCCTGGTGGACAATGAGACCAGAGAGAACATGGACACGGTGCCGCGGGGCAAGCAGGTGGGTGGCTAAAGAGAAAAGTCTCGGTTCAAAGAAAATACTGGAGCTGAGAAAAGATAGGTGGTTGTGGAATAAGGAAATGGAGGCAAGACTAGCAAATGTAAATAAGCAGGCCAGACTTCGAATGAGTCAACTTTTTAGATATATTTTGCATCTGTAAAGTCTTATCCTATAAATAACTTATACTCCGCTACTCATTTTCATTTCTAGCTCTAAAGTACTTCCTGTTGTCCTCTAAAGTAAGAGAGTACAGTTACCACTGGGTTTATTGAGTAGAAAGAACTTAAGAAACTTAAAAGGGCCTTATAGAGATTAATCTCATCACCAGACAATTTCCTAAAGCAGCGTGCCCTGTGAGGGTCAGGGATCCAGCTTAACTTAGAGATATCGTTGAACTCCAGCTCTTACCTTACCCAAGGCAGGCACACTGTGTCCTTGCCGTTCAGTGACTTATGAGACCAAGAATTGATATACAAGTTATTATTACTCAATATCCAGTAAAGTTTTTTTTTTTTAAGTTTGGACTTTCTCTACTATACAGTTAGATGTTTTATAAATAATTTTGTTCCAAAGTTAGACAAATTGACCAATGGAATGTAACAGGAGAGAGAGAGAGAGAGAGAGATCCATGCATATACAGATATTTTATTTATCACAAAAGAGGTACTACTAAGCAGCAAAGAAAAGATCATCTTTTCAATAACTGTTACCAAAACAGTTGGATAATCAAAGTGAGGGACACTACCCAGAAAGATCCATTTTAGGTGTATTATAGACTTGTATGTAAAAGACAAGCTTCTAAAAGATAATATAGAAGCTTCTAAAAGATAATATAGAAGAGTTTTATGAGTTCAAGTAAGGAAAAACTAATAAGTACTAATCACGCAAGAAAATATCAATACAATTAATACATAAAAATTGAAGCCAGGCGGTGCTTGTCAATAATCCAAGCACTTGGGAGGCTGAGGGAGGAGGGCTGATGCAAGTTTGAGGCCAGCCTGGGCTACAAAATGAGTTCAAGGTCAGCCTGAACTGCACAATAAGGCGTCTCAAAAAAAAAAAAAAAAAAAAAAAGGAAGAAGTAAATTTAAAGAAAAAGGTTGATAAGTGTTGGGGACCACAACTTCACAATGGCTAATTCTGCATACTTCCCTAAAGGATAAAATGAAGGTTTGGGATTATCGGTACCACCACCCTGACATTTCCCTTTGACTCTTCCTAGTGTAAAACCATCTACACCCTCTTGATTCAGCATAGGATTATACTCCAGGACAAATCTTTCTTAGCTTAAGATCGTCTCTGCCCTCTTGAGGCATCCTAGGATTATACTTGCCCACTGAGTCATGGACCTGAGTCTTCCACCAAACTGGAATCTTTCACTAGCCCGGCTTGTCACTGTATATAATAAATAGTGGCTGCTTTGGAGTGTCAGAGAGGACTCGTCTGGAGACACTGACTTCCCAACCACTCATGTATAACTAAACTTGTCTCTTTTTTTTTTTTAATTTTCTTGCCATACCCTTAACACAGACAATCGAGGCTCTTTGCCAGGTCCCCAGTAGATAAGTCCAACATTAATTTAACATTTAAATTAACGAATTGTATCATGCTGGGCCTGGTGGTGCACACCTGTAATGCCAGCATTACTGGGAGGCTAGGGCAAGAAGACTGCAAATTTGAGCCCAGACTGGGCAATTTAACAATTTAACAAGACCTTGTCTCAAAAAAATTAAAGGATTAGGTATACTAAATCTAAAAGTCCTTGGTTTAATCCCTATTGAAATGTTCTCACCCCAGAATAAATTACTGTACAATTATGGCGGTGGTCTAACATGGCAGGCCAAAGCAGGACGCTTACCACTTCCTCCTTCTTCTTCAGCCCTGATTGCAACTCTCTTTACTGTTTGCGCACAAAGAAGAGTCTATCAGTTCCTCACACATCACCAATATCTGCCTCATGCGCCACTTCCGGATCAGAGGTCATATAACCTCTGCCACTCGGACGAAGGAAACAGCCCAGCCGCCATGGGTTGTGTGCTCCTTTCCACGTCCTCAATAAACCTGTTCTTTTTCTATTTTGTACTTTTCGCTCCTCTATTGCGTCAGAAAACTCTTCACCTATTACAACACAAAAGAACATCTATCATTAAAAGATACGGAATACTGAGGAAATATTTGCAGTGTTTACCGACTAAAAGAGCTCACCTATGGAATCAAGAAGGAAATCTGCAAACTGATAAGACAATCAACAAAAGAGATAAGAAGCTAAAAACTTAAACTGATCTTTCTGCAAGTAGGGGAAAAGGATATTCAATGGAGAATAAACATGAAATCAGGGTACATTAATATCAAGGTACTAATGATCAGGAAAATAAACATAAAAATCATAGCCAGAAATAATGAGCTAGCCAACAGAGTGACAAAAATTAAAGATTATCAAGTGCTGGTGAGCATGTGGACAACAGAGACCCTTATATGCTGTAAGAAAAGTGTGCCTTGGCAGAGCGTCTCAGAAAAAATTTTATAGCATTTACCAAAGTTGAAGTTACACATAATTTATGGTCCACTTATATTATATTGTTCATACGAATACACCCCAGAGAAACTAAGTGCTCAAATTGTCACTTTTTTTCTTTCTTGCTTGCTTGCTTTCTTGCTTTCTTTCTTTGAGAAGGCTGGCTTTGAACTCACTATGTAGTCCGGTCTGGCATGGAATTCCTGACAATCCTCTTGCCTCAGCCTCCACAGGGCTGGGATTATAGGTGTATACCACCATGCCTAGCATTCATGTTTTCTAAAAAACAACAAGAATGTTAATGGTGGCTCTACTTGCAATGATCTCAAACTAGGAATTGGCCTAAGGTCTATCCACAAAAGAATGAATAAACAGAGAATGGTAAAATAAAATTCTATTCTGCAAGGTAAAACAAAAACAACTGTATATAATAAGTGAATCTTATAAACATTATTGAGTGGAAGAGGCAAATTTAAATAAACACTGTGTAATCCTCTTTATATAAACGTTACATATAGACCAAAAATAACTTTAGTGTTTAAGGTTCCATGCTTAGGAGATAAAACCTTAAGAAAAACAAGGAAATAATTATCACACAAATTGAGGTAATAATTGCCTGGGGAAAAGAAAAAGCATGGTGACTGGCTTAAGTCAAGTTAGGGATATCTGAAAATTGCTAATTTTGTATTTCTTTGTCAGATTAGATGTTTAAATATATTTTGAAGTTATAAGAGTTAAAAATTGTTGGTAGGGCACAGCAGCACACACCTACAGTCCTAGTTACTCAGGAGGCTGAGATAGGAGGATCACTTGAGCTCAGCGGGGTCAATATAGTGACACATTATCTCAAAAAATTGTAGATATGTCAATGAAATAAATAGGGAATCCAGAAATGGATCAAATACCAGGAATTATTTAAAAACATTGTTGAGACAACAGTCAGGTTATTTGAGGGGGAAAAGCAAGCTTTCATAATTCCACTGCTTTCATCAAATAAATTCCAAATAGAATATGTAAAATGTTAAAGTGAAGCTATAAAAGTACTAGCAATTTAAAAATCTAAACACAAAGGCCACACATCATATCATTTCTTTTATATGAAATATCCTGGAAATCCATAGAGATGGAAGGTAGATCAGTGGTTGTGTTACAGGCAGCTGAGCTAGTTAGAAATATTATAGACAGTCAGACAGGGCTAGGCCCTCAAAGAAGCTGGCACAGAGGACCAGATGTCTGATGACCTTGGAGGAGACACACACCTATAGTTGTGGGCCAGATCTCAAGACAGAAGGCAAAACAAATGCAACCACACCCTTAAGTATAATCCTTAGGTATTAAGTATGGATCACCTTGAGAAGCCAGGAGTCACCATCCCAACCCTATCAGGAAGAGTCACTGATCCATAAAGAATGCTTGCTACCGTGACTCACTTCCTCATTTGTCCCTGATTTGGTCAATTTTACCTGAACAATTAGACTTATTAGTTGACCACAGAGAGCTCTGTCCTACCTCATGCCCCTCTGCTTTGCGAGTTCCCAGTTTTCCCCACTTTAGACCCGCCTCACCTTATGTTTTTTATTTTATTTTATTTTAAAGGGGTAAAATTAAACACAACAAAACAGAACAGAACAGGACATAAGAAAGCATAAATTTCAAAGCTAGACAACCAGAGATCTTCACTATCTGTCATATTGTCTCTTGTTTTCTTCCAAATGGTTGTCCTTATCCTTGCATATGGGGAGCTCATACTAAATAACATAGCCAATCTTTTCACAAGATGTGTAGTTCACTGTCTCCCACTTGCTATGCAGAAGGAGGGAGGGGGGACACGGGATGGGGGACAGGACAACATGAGATGTCTGATTCTCAGCCCGCACGCCTGCAGGCTCACAGGCGCCCCCCCGAGAGGGGAGGAGCTCCTTGTTCTCCTGACAACCCGAGTCAACCGCACTCACCTTATGGTTTTACTCCATAAAAATCCTGAGAAAATGCACAATCTTTGGCAACCCACTCGGGACCCCTTTCTCTCTCTCTCTCTCTCTCTCTCTCTCTCTCTCTCTCTCTCTCTCTCAGACAGAAGCTTTCTTTCTCTCATTAAATATTTCTGCTCTTAACCTCCCTTGTTCCTAAAATTCATTCTTCAGTTTTAGAGAACACGAACTCTTTCTGGACATGTAGTAGGTCGGGAGTTTTGTTTCCCTATATCATTTGCCAGAGACTAGGAGTACAGTGTGTGAGATTTCATTTCACCGTGATGAAGTTCTAAAGTTAGATATTGATGATGATTGTAACTAAATGTGAATAAACTAAAAATCATTGAACTATGTACTTTTTTTTGAGACAGGGTCTTACCACGCAGTTCAGGCTGGCCTTAAACTCACTTTGTAACCCAGGCTGGCCTCAAACTCATGGCAATCCCCCTGCCTCAGTTTCCCAAGTGCCAGGATTACAGGCATGCAGCACCACACCTGGTGCCTGAACTGTATACTTTAAGAGACCACATTTTTTTTTGAGACTACATTTTATGACATGTGAATTTTTTTTTTTTTGGTACTAGGGATTGAACTCACAACCTCGTGCTTGCTAGACAGGAGGCACTTATGCCACTGAGTTAAATCCCTGGCCCTCAATTCTGTTTCAATAACACTTTTATTCAAGAAAATAAAACCCAGAGATGAGGGAATGAATCCAAAGCAAGCTCTGATCCTGGCTGGGAGGCCAGAGGAGGTTGTCTACAGAGGGAACACTAGCTCTGGATCTAGGGAGGAGTTTTTTTGCAAGAGGTTTTATAGGAGAAAAGGGGCAGAGAAATTAGTCCTAACTCCTTGGCTCTTACTACCCCACCATGCTGCCTCTTCCCAGGATTTAAGAACTTTGATGCCCTGGACAATCATTTTAAGCTTAATAAATGATTTTTGAGCAAAAAAATTTTACTAGAACAAGAATAAATTCTTGTTCATTTATAATCTTGTAATGAAGGGATTGCTAAGCAGGACACAGAACCCAAAAGCAATAGACAATAATTGATAAATTTACATAGACATTAGCAGTTTTACATTAAAAATATCTCCTATGAAGTGTGATCAAAATATACAGTGAGTTAAAAAATTTTAGGACTATCATTTACTGTGTTACAGTAAATGATAAATTGCTGTTAATCCCCTTCAGAATATTTCCCCTTGCTTCCCACACACATAGTGCATTGTTCTTGCCACTTTTTGAAGCAGTTCTGGAAGCCCTCTTTCATCCGTTTTTACAAGGTGTGATTGAAAATATGGTGAATGCTGCTGTGTGCCATCCAATGAAAAGGCAGGCTTTTATAACTCAACAAAAATTAGACTTCCTAATATCAGAAAATGGAAAGATATTACTTGCTCAGGATGAGGAGAACCATCATAGTGAAAACAGCCATACTCCCCAAACAGTTATACAGTTTAACGTAATTATGATCAAAATACTATTAAAATACTGCACAGAACTAGAGAAAACACTCCTAAAATTCATTTGGAAACAGAAGAGGCCTAGAATAACAAAGGCAATCCTGGTCAACAAAGGTAAGGCAGGAGACATCACAGTCCCTGACTTGAAATTACACTACAAAGCTACTGTGATAAAAACTAGCAAAAAAGAGACCTGAAGATCAATGGAACAGATTAGAAGATGCAGAAACAACTCCAGACACACTAAACCAGCTTATCTTTGACAAAGATGCCAGACACATTCACTGGAAGAAAGCTGGAAAAACTGGCTCTACACATGCTAAAGATTAAAACTGGACCCATATCTTTTACCATGTACCAAGCTAAAATCAGAATGGATTGAAGATCTTAATATTAAAACAGAAACATTAAACCTGAAGAAGATAGAAGAGGTAAAACTCTTGAAGACATTGATGTAGGCAAAGACTTTGTGAACAAAACCCTGATTGCACAGGAACTATCACAAAGGATCAACCACTGGGATCTCATCCTATTGAAAAGCTTTTGCACAGCAAGAGACACCACCAACAAGAGTGAAGAGACAACCTACAACGTGGGAGAAAATTTCTGCCAGCTGTTCCTCAGACAAAGGATTACTATTGAGAACAGTAAGAAGAACTGAAAAACTAAAGAACTGAAAAAAAGTAGTCCTCCCAGATTTAAACACCCAATCCAAAATGGACATATGAGATACAAACAGTAAATAAATATGTGAAAAGATGTTCAACATCACTGGTCATTCAAGAGATGCAAATTAAAACAACACTGAGATCTCATCTCACCCCAGAAAGAATGGCTATCATCAATAAATCAACCAATAACAAATGTTGGAGGGGCTGTATGGGAAAAGGAACCCTTCTCCATTGTTGGAATGTAGACTGCTGCAACCACTGTGGAAATCAGTGTGGAAAGCTTTCAAAAAGCTAGGATTAGAGGTCCCATTCGACTCAGCTATTTCCCTTATTAGTATCTTCCCTGAAGAGTTAAAAACATCATACTACAGCAATATATGTGCACCCATGTTTATAGCAGGCACAGTTTGTAATAGCTAAATATTGGAAACAACCCCAATGCCCAGCAATCAATGAATGGATAAAGAAGATGTGGCATTTTTATACAATGGAGTACTACTTAGCCATAAAGGATAGATTTGAAACTTTTATAGGTAATGGATGCAATTTGAGACAATACTCGGGGCTGGGGATTCAGCTCAGTGGCAGAAGCGCCTGCCTGGCAAGCATGAGGTCATGAGTTCGATCCCTGGTACCAAAAAAAAAAGAGAGATAATACTCATAAATAAAATAAGCCAGACTCATATGTGTAAACATCATATTATTTCCCTGGTGTGAGAAATTTAAAGAGTAAATAAGGTCTAAAATGTATAATAGATACTTTGAAATGGGAACAAATTGTTCAAAAGGAAAAAAAAACTGGGATGGGGGAAGGGAAAAGGATGGAAGGGTAAACAAAAAAAATTCAAGTCAGTATTACTATTAGTGTCTCTTAGTTCACTAAAAAGGAAGGTTTGTGCTAATGTTGACTGGAGGAATTGTGATGCCTATATCTTGTACTCTGAATAACTACTTTATTTATTTATCTATGTTTTGTCTTTTTGAGACAAGGTCTCACTATGCAATTCAGGCAGGCCTTGATCCCACTTTGTAGCCCAGGCCAGACTCAAACTTGCAACAATCCTCCTGCCTCTGCCTACTGAGTGCTGGAATTAAAGGTATGAGCCACCATGCCTGGTTTGAATAACTACTTTAAAGATAACAATATGCAATGTATTAACCATTGTTATTCACCTATTATTTTGTTATGAAATTTTGTTTTACCTTTTTGCTATAAAAGAAAAAAGAAAAAAATTAAACTTCATAAAGTAAAAGACCCAATCAAAAAATGGGCAACTGACATGAATAGACACTTCTTACAAGTTCAAGTGGCCAAAAGAAAATGTTCAGCATCTCTGGCCATTACATAAATGAAAATTAAAACAATTCTGAGATTTCATCTTACTTTAGAAGGAATGACTATCAGGAAATCAAACTGGGCTGATAGCACATGGCTGTAATCCCAGCATTCAGGAGGCTGAGGCAGGAGGATTGCTATGAGTTCAAGGCCAGCTTGGGCTACAGAGTGAGTTCAAGGCCCGCCTGAACTGCATAGTGAAACCCTGTCTCAAAAAGACAAAAAAGTTTTTTTAAATGAAAAAGAGATTGTCTTGGTTACTTTCCTTTCCTTGTTGAGACAAAATACCTGATGCCCAAAATAAAGGAAGGAAAGGTTTACTTCTTACAGTTTTTGGAGGTTTCAGTCCATAATCAGCTGGCTCCAAGGCAGGGTGGCATGGCACTGGGGTAACACTTCAAGGCAGCAGCCAGTGCAAAAAGAAAAGAAACAAGCCTCTTCTCCTGGTTTATACTATACACAGGCCACCTCCCACCCCCAGGGCAGAATGTAGCCCACACAAAATCTCCTTGGCCTCCTCTGCACAGGATAAGGATATTTACAAAGTAAGAACCCTGGCTCCCTGCTAAGTCTCTCAGTTAAACTTCTAAACTTGCTCAAGTTGACACAATGTATCAACCATAACAGAAATCAAATAATAACAAATGCTGGATGGAACTGTAGGGGAAAAGAAACCTTTCTGCACTGGTGACAGTATAAACTAGTACAAGGATTACAGAGATCAGTATGGAGATGCTTCAAAAAAAAAATAAAAGTAGAAATTCCATTCAACCCAGATATTCCGTTTCTAGATATCTTTCCCAAAGAGTTAAAGCCATTAGGTTACAGTGATACATGCATACCCGTGTTTATAGCCGCGCGACTTATAATAGCAAATCTGGAAAGCAGTCTATGCCCATCAGTAGATGAAAGGCAAAGAAAGTGTGATATTTCTACACATTGGGATAGCACTCTGCTGTAAGGAGGGATAAACTCGAGTCATTTGTAGGGAAATGGATGCACCTTGAGATCATAATATTAAGTGAAATAAATCAGATGTACAAGCTTAAGTATTGGATGGTTACTTATATGAAAGAAACCCAAAATGTAAACAAATGGCAAAATAAAAGATAAATAATAAAAAATAAGAAGATGGATCTTTTGCAAAAAGGAAGTCAACCGAGAGGTGAAAGGAAGAGAAGATGAAAAAAGAATTCAGATGTGTCATACGCATGTAGCAACTCCCCATGAGGAATGTAACAGTTATGCATTGCAAACCTGTACTAATAAAATATAAGGTTAAAAATTTTCTACTGCCTCCACCAAACAAAACAAAACATCGCAGAGTGTCCTTATCCATTGGATGCGGCACTGGGAAACTTCTGGCTCTTCCGTAAAGTCAAAATGGCGGCGAAATGCTGAACATTTTTAACTGACTCTGGCCATAAGGCAGAAACGCCAGCACTAGGAAAGACACCTTCGAGAAAGGACTTTCAGAACTGCTTCAGAAAGTGCCCCCTCCTCCCAAGAGACAAAATGATAGGAGAAATGTGTTTAAAAGGGCAGGAATTTTGAAGGGTATCAGTGACAATATAGATTTTATTATAATAAATTTGAACATTCACTGTAGTTTTAGAGCAGATCTCATCTGTATGCTAATAGTATTATAGTCACTTTTAAAAGTTCGTCTTTAGGTGCACACACTGAAATATTTGTAGGTGCAATCAGGAGGTCTGAGTTTTGCTTCAAATAACTCAGCATAGGGTAGGGATGAACCTTGTTGGTGAGTACATGGGGTGCTCTTCTTTCTCCTTATTATGTATTTTATTTATATATTTGAATATAGTTTTATATGTTTGATTTTCCATAATAAAAAATAAATAGCAAGAAGAAAAATCTATATACAAAGTCAAAAGATAAAGTGGGAACAAATATTTGCAACAGTACAGTAAAGATAGTATCAAAGAGCTGATTCTAGGCCCAAGGACATATGTGAGGCCATGGGTTTGATCTCCTGAACCACACAAAAAAGAACGGGTTGATAATTTCTCACAAATCACTGAGCAAGAGACAATCTAAAAGTGAAAAGTGAAGATATCAGTAAGTAGCTCTGAGTTTTTAAAATCCTTTATATGTTCTAGATATTAGTTCTTTGTCTGAAGAACAACTGGCTAAAATTTTTCCTCTCTGTGGGATGTCTTTGCATTCTGTTGGTGATTTCTTTTGCTGTGCAAAAGCTTTTTAATAGGATGAGATCTTTGTTATTGATTCTTGGTATTATTTCCTGTGTGATTGGGGTTTTGTTCGTGAAATCTCTGTTTACACCTATGTCTTCAAGAGTTCTGCCTGTCCTCTTTTCCAGAAGATTTAGTGTTCCTGTTTTAATATTTAGATATTTGATCTATTTCAGTTTCCAAATTCAAAGAACCAATCCAAAAATGAGTATCTGAGATAAATATACACTTCCCAGATGAAGAAATACAAACAGCAAATACGTGAAAAAATGTTTAACATTGCTGATCGTTCAAGAGAAGCAAATGAAAACAGTGCTGAGATTCCATCTCACTCTAGAAAGAATGGCATCATCAATAAATCAACCAATAACAAATGCTGGAGGGACTGTGGAGAAAAGGAACCCTTCTCCACTGTTGGTGAGCATGCAGACTGGTGCAACCACTGTGAAAATGTGGAGAGTTCTCAAAAAACTAGGATTGGAAGTCCCATTCAACCCAGGTATTCCCCCTCTGGGTTTCTTCCAGAAGAATTAAAAACATCATACCATAGCAATATATGTGACTTCACATTTATAACAGCAGAGTTTGTAATAGCTAAATCTTGGAAACAACAGAAATGCCCATCAGCTGATGAATGGGTAAAGATGACGTAGCTTTTTTATACAGTGGAGTACTACTCTACCATAAGAAGGATAAACTCGGGAAGAGACAAGATGGCGGACTGATAGGTAGCAGGAGAGAGACCCTCTCTGAGAGAGACAGCTCAAATGCCAGAATAAAACACCCTGGAGAGACAGATAGACTCTCACAACACAGAAAGAAACTAAAGCGCAAAAACCCGCTCAAATAAGAGGTCCTGGGGCTACTATTAGTGAAGATAAGATCTGCGAGCACAGCACCCACCTTGAGACCCCTGAATTCCGCCTGACCTGAACAAGCGATCCACGCCAAAGCGACTGGCTTGAGCCGCCGGTGCCCAGAGCCCGGAGCTGAACAGCCCGTCGGAGGTCGGGGAGTCCAGCAGTTCTTGGGGACACAGTGAGTGATGGGAATAAGACCCTCCCACGGGAAAGGGGAAACCGACTGGACGACATGTTGGATTTGGGCAGGACAGCCCTAACTCCATAAGGAAGTGGCTTCAGCTGGTTACTCCCCTCGCGGAGCGGATTGGTGGAATCTGCTTGGACTAGGCCACGCCCCTGGCGGGGACCCAGTTACTTCCCTGAGATCAGTGCACACTGATGCAGTGAAGGCCTGCAAAGGTTGACTGGCCCAGAAGGGAGGAGCTAGCGCACACTGCCCGTGGGTGAACTCTAATCTCTGATAACCTATTGAAGAGGGCTAAAGCTCCTAGCCTGCACCCTCTAGAGGAGCCTTAACCAACAATAAAAGGGTCTGGGAATTACACTGTACACTTGTATGGAAGGAACCAAAAACA
>PVJX010042991.1:0-13882 GCA_004027295.1 Dolichotis patagonum | reverse complement strand
GGCTATCAGAGATTAAAGTTCACACACAGGCAGTGTGCGCTGGCTCCTCCCCTACGGGCGAGTCAACCTTTGCAGGCCTTCACTGCATCAGTGTGTGTCAATCGCAGGGAATTAATTTGTAGCAACTCACTGGGTCCCAGCCAGGGGCGCGGCCTAGTCCAAGCAGATTCCACCAATCCACTCGATGAGGGGAACAACCAACTGAAGCCACTTCCTTATGGAGTTAGGGCTCTCTTGCCCAAATCCAACATGTCATCCAGTTGGTTTCCCCTTTCCCATGGGAGGGTCTTATTCCCATCACTCACCACGTGTTGATGCCTGTCCTTGAGAACTGCTGGGCTCCCAGACCTCCGACTTCTGCGTGGCTGCGGTGCAAATTCATGGTGCCTCTGCGTGGGTCATGTGCAGGACCGGTCCGGGCCAGCCACATGCAGGGCTGTTCAGCTCTGTGCTCTGGCAGCTAAAGCCAGTCACTTTGGCACAGATTGCTTTGTGAGGTCTCCGGCAGGGATTCAGGTGGCTCGAGGAGGGTGCTGTGCTCACTGATCTTAGCTTCTCTTATGGTAGCCTCAGGACCTCATATTCGAGTGGTTTTTGCACTTTAGTTTCTTCCTGGGTTGTGAGAGTCCATCTCTCTCTGTTTGAGTCTCTCCAGGGTGTTTCATTCTGGCATTTGAGCTGTCTCTCTCAGAGAGGGTCCTTCTCCTGCTACCTACTGGTTCTCCATCTTTGGTCTTCCCAGACATTCTGCTTCTAAGCTTCTCTGTTCATGACTCTCAGTCCGACACTGTCTGCCTTCCACAGCTTCACAGTGAAATCAACTGGGCCTCACCTTCTTATAAGCCTCCCATTTCTCTTCTTACTTCCTACAAACATCTAGTCACACCTGCAAGGAGACATTCCCCAACACCTGTTAATTTTTGCTCAATAGACTAACTCTGTCACCAGGGGAATGGTATTCTTCCTTATCTTCTAGTCTCTGAATCCTATATCCTTCCTTCCCATTCTCTATATGACCCCAGCACAGAAAAACAAATATTCTACACATTGACTGGTGTATGTGTTCTTTCATACTGTAAGACAATCTAGCCCAGCCATTGAGCCCTAAGGCTCTGTGTACATAGCTACACAATAGGGCTCACTACACTCCAGTTTTGTCCAAAGAAAATGACTTTTTCACACAAACACAATAGGAAAGTCCTACTGGCAATAGTCTCTCAAGAGCCACAGAAGATTCCACTCTCTGCTGTCTCCTCCTTTAGCTTTCCAAACTCAGGCTCAAATTAGGTATCATATTGTTGCTAAAAAGAATCTGAGTGCCACTTTTCTTGACAGCAGTATACAAATACTCATATATCCAGCTTTCCAGGTTACAATTCTTTTAATTTCCACACTCCAGCAGAACTATCAAACATCTCAGATTGGATAGGTAATTGCTCAGCACTTCCTTCTGGCCACCACCATTCAATCACCTCAATGGCTTCAAGGAGAAACAACTGTCCATTCCACAAAAACCAATTAGAGATGTCCGTTGGGTAATGTTGAAAGGTTATTCTTGCTAAGCGAATTTTGGGAGAAGAGAGAAATATGCACTTCAAATACCCTTGCCAATTACCCTTGCCTCAATTACCCTTGCCTCTTCAAAAACACAATATGGGTGTTGGACCCAGAGAGATAACCCAGATCTTTCTTCTTTATCACCCTTTCAGAGAATAGCATGATTTCCACACAAACATACCTGAAACTTTCTGAAACTCCCAGATGTCTGAATCCCCATGTGAACTCACAGACTTCACTAGACACTCAACACTGTTTTACAAGTGCTCATCTAAGTGCCAATTCCCCTCAAAGTCTTTGTTGGTATTCCTTTCTGGGTTTGAAGCACACAGAAAACAAAGACTGTATTCCTCAGGAATCAAGGCCTAGTAGCAAAGAAAACATCTACAGGGACACTTTGTCCCACCAGGATGAAACACTTCATCCAGGTGTCATGGTTTATGTCGGTGGCCCCCAGGCCTCATGTATTTGCATTGTGCATTTGTGATTGGTTCATTGTCTAGTGCTTAGATTGTTGGTGTCACTGCTATACCCCCATAAGGGGTGGAGCCTGGATGTGAGGTAATGGCAGGAAGAAGTTGTGCCTCTCTCTTGCTGGTTTCCACCTTGCTATTTGCAGCTGCCACCATGCCAACCTGCCTTGGAGCCAACTAAGTATGGACTGAAACCTCCAAAAACTGTAAGAAATAAACCTTTCCTTTCCCAAATTTGGGCATCAAGGTATCTTGTCTCAGCGACCAATAAAAAGTAACTAAGACACCAGGCTAGACTTCACAACCAACTAGGAACAACTGTGGGCACTGCGGCAATGCGGTTCACTTTGAAAAATATTGCCCTCAATGTCAGCCCTGCCAAAAGTTCCTAAAAATATTAGTAGTCCCAGAATATGGATTTCCCTTATCATGACTCAGAGTCTTTTAGAACTTGTCTCACATCACATAATCTGACACACCTAGGAAATCATCCTTTCATTCCTAGGCTTACAAACAGCTGGCAACTGATGGCACCTGGATAACAAGGCTGTCTCTATGACATCATCCCTGTCATACATTGGTCATGATACAAATTGTCAGATATGTGTGTTTACCTTTACAGCCCCATCTGGAGACAGGCTATATTTCCTGATTTACTGACCAGGATACTACTTTCCTGTACTGTCTTTTTGCTCACCACTGAGGGCTTAAGAGCAACACAATTCCGGGGTCCACAATGATACTCTAAATCAGTGCTTATAACAATTTCCTTTTCTGCATACTCTCCCATATCCAAACATCATCATTGGAAAGAAACGAGAAAATGAACTCTAAAGGGATCACACATTTTCTTCTACTATGTTGGTGCAGGGCACCAATCCCAAGGCCTTGTGCATGGAAAGATTACCTCTACCACAAAACTACAAGCCCAGCCCCCACCACATCCTATTTGTCAAGTGACACCCCTTAATCAGTAGGAATCTAACTGGGTCTGAATCTCGAACTTGATCTGGGTCTCTAGTCATCCATTCATCTGTATCTCTATGACTATCTAAAACCATGCCTGGTTGGACATCTCTCTGTGTCTATATCCATCTTAGGCAGAGCTATAAGTCCTCATGTACTTCGGAGCCTTTCCTTACACTTCCACTTTTAAAACCTGATGAGACCCTCTCCTTTGTTTTTGAACAACTCAAAATTAGCAAAAATTCTACTAGAGCTTGACTCAAAACATCATTCATCTCACCAACACTACCCACCCTCAAGATACTACACCCTGTTTACTACAGGTTCCTCTTGATCTCCTTCTCGATTTCAACTGCCCTTTCAAACCTGCATATCCCATCCCTTCCCAGAAAAACACAAACACCTCTGCCAATTCTTTATTTCAAGAACTGTATGTAGGGTTCTAGCATAATGCAATGTTTGAGAAATTTCTAATCACTCAGGGCTACTCAAGACTTCCAAACTCTTAACCCATGCCTCACTCAACATTCAATCTTTTCCTGGTGTCCACCTCAAGGTTGATTTCTTGACATTCCCCTCTTGCAACCCTCTTTTTACTTCTCCATCTTGCAGTACATATCACAGTTCACACAAACGTTCCATGCAGAGTTCCTCCCAGGGCTTATTTGGAAGAGGCTCCCATTTTTGGGCTAGCTCTACCAAAATTCCCTTGTCACTACACCTCATAGACATACTGCTTCTCTTTCCACATCAAAGCCATTCTGCTTCTCAGCCTCTCCATTCATGACTCTCAGACACACACTGTCACCCTTCCATACCCTCACAGGGAAATCAACTGGGCCTCACCTTCCAATAAACATCCACTTTCTCCCTGTTTATTCCTATTAACATCCAGCCACACCTGCAAGGGGACATTCCCCTGCACCTGTTAATTTTGGCTCAAGTGAAGTACTCTGTCACCAGGGGAAAGGTCTTCAGCCCTACCCTCTATTCCTCTGAATAATATATCATTACTCCCCATTCTTTTTGTGACCACAGCACAAAGAAGCAAACATTCTACACCTTGACTTGTTTATGTGTCCTTTCATTTTGTAAGACTGTCTTGCCCAGCCATAGGGCCCTAAGGTCCTGTGGACATACCTCTACTATAGGGCTCCCTACACTCCAGTTTTTTCCAACCAAAATGACTTCTTCACTCAAACCCCATAGGAAAAGCCTATTGGCAATACTCTTTCAAGATCCACAGAAGATTCCCCTGTCCTGCTATCTCCTGGGCCAGCTTTCCAAACTGAGACTCAAGGAGTTATCACATTGTTGCTAAAAAGCTTCTGAGCTCCATTTTTTTTGTGGCAGCAGTAGATAAACAATCACCTATCCTGCTTTTCAGTTTACAATTCTTTCAATTTCCACATTCTAGTACAACTTTAAAACATGGCAGAAAGGAGAGGTAATTTTTCAGCCCTTCACTCTGCCCAACACCATATAATCACCTCAAAGGCTTGAAGGACACATAAGCACCCATTCCACAAAAACCAACAGAGCATGTCCCTTGGGTAGTGCTGGAAGTTTATCCTTGCTCAGGGTGTTTTGGGAAAAGACAGAAATATGCACTTCAATTAACCTTACCTCTTCAAAAAGACCTTGGTGGTGGAGCACCAAGAGACATCTTCTGGATCTTTCTTATTTATCCACCTTTCAGAGGATAAGATGAAATCAACACACACTTACCTGAAACTTCCTGAATGACTCAGACATTTCATCTGTATGTCAACTCCAAGACTTCATGGGACACTCCAAATTACTGACCTAAATGCCAAATCCCCCCAAAAGCACTTGTAGGTATTCCTTTCAGTGTTTGAAGCAGGCAGAACACAAAGACTGCACTCCTCAAAAATCAAGGGGTAAGAACAAAGAAACTATCCACATGGAGACTTTCTCCCACCAGGATAAAATACTTAACCCAGGCTAAACTTCACAACCAGCTAGGAACATCTCTTGGCACCTCAGCAATTGGTTTCACTTGGAAAAGTCTTACCATCACGTCAGCTCTGCCAAAAGGTCCTAAAGAAATTTAGTAGTCAAAGGAAATGGGGTTCCCTCATCATGACTCAGAGTCTTCTAAGACTTCTCTCAACACAGCTAACTTGACACACCTAAGAAATCCTATTTTCATTCCTGGGCCTACAAGAAGATGGACACTGATGGCACCTGGACACCATGGTCACCTCTATGACATCGTCCCTGTCATGTATAGGTCAGGATACACAGTGCCAGATATGTGTGTTTACCTTTCAGGCCCAATCCAGAGCCAGGCACTATCTCCTGATGTATTTACCAGGATTGTACTTTCCTCTACTATCTCTTGGCTTACCACAGAAGAGCTAAGGGCAACACAATCCCAGTATCCACACTTATACACTACTTCAGCACTTACAACATTTTTTGATTCTGCTTACTCTCCACTTTCCTAATATCATCATTGGAAGGAAGAAAGGAAATGAACTTCAACAGGCTCAATCATTTTCTTCTCCTCTACCAGGAGAGCATACATAATCCATGGCCTTGTGAATGGAAAGAACAACTCAGCCAACAAACCACACGCTCAGTCCCCACCATAATCTATTTGTCAAGAGTTACTCCACAATCTGTAAGGACCTAACTATGTCTGAATCTGGAACTTGATCTTGGATTCTAACGATCCATGCATCTGTACCTTTATGTCTATTTAAATACATGTCTCTATGGATATCACTCTCTGTCTATATCTATCTAGGGAGAGCTAAATGTCCTCATGCCATCCTGAATCTTTCCTTACCATTGCACTATTAAAACCAGTTGAAACCCTCTCATTGGTGTTGAAAAATCTCAACATAGGCAAAGATACCATATAGCTTGCCACAAAATATCATTTATCTGGCAAAAAATACCAACCCTCAGCGTACCTCTGAGTGTTTTTTTTTACCTCTGTCAATGTCAATAGACACCCTGTTAACACCAGCATCCTCTGCATCTCCTCAATTTCAATGGCCCATTCACAGCTGCATATCCCAACCCTTCCCAGAAAACACAAACACCTTTGCAAATTACTACTTCCAAGAACTCTTACTGATGATTCCAGCATATCCCAATGAGTGTGCAATCTCTGATGTCCAATCACTAAGGGGTCCTCAAGACCTCCAAAGTCTTAATTCATGCCTTGATCCACCTTCAGTCTTTTTGAGATTTCCACCACAACCTCAATCTTTTTGATTTTCACCTCAGGACATTCTCTTTTGCCTTTCCCAGCTCACATCACTTATCTCACTTCACACAAAACTTCCATGCAGATTTCCTCACCAGGTGTGTCAAGAGTTTCCCCAGTGTTTGGGCCAGGACTACCGAAATTCCTGACTCCCTACTCCTAAGAGACAGACTGCTTCTTTTTACCTATCAATGACTTTCTGCTTTTCAGCTTCTAATTTGATGACTCAGTCCCACACTGTCTAGCTTTGACATCTTCACATTGAAATCAACTGAGCCTCACCTTCCAATAGGTCTCCCATTTCTGTCTCTTCATTCCATATGACCATCCAGCCACACTTGCAAGGGGATATTGTCCAAAACCTGTTAATTTTTGCTCAAGTGACTTACTCTGTCACCAGCGGTTAAGTCATCTGTCCTGTCCTCTATTCATTGAATCCTTTATCCTTTCTCCTCATTCTCCATCTGACAGCATCACAGAAACACAAATATCCTATACTGTCACTGGTATATGTGCCCTTTCATTCTGTAAGACAATCTTGCCCAGCCACTGAGCCCTAGGGCTCAATGGACATAGCTGAAGGATAGGGCTACATACACTTCAGTTTCCAACAAACCAAATAACCCAAACCCAATAGGAAAGGCCTATGGACAATACTCTGTGAAGAGCCACAGACGATTCTACTATTTACTCTCTCCTGTGACAGCTTTCCATCTCTGACTGAAAGGAGATATCATATGGTTGCTAAAATGAATCTTAGCTCCACTTCTTCTGGCAGCTGTAGACAAACAATCATCTATCCTGGTTTCCACTTTACAATTTTTTCCGTTTCCACCTTTTAGCAGAACTTGAAAACATGGAAGACAACACAGGTAACTGCTCAGCACTTCACTCTGTGCAACATCACACAATGACCTCAATGGCTTCAAGAAGACCGAAGGCCCCATCCCACAAAAATGGACTGTACATATCCCCTGGGGAATGCTAGGACATCCTTCCTCTGGTCCCTTGGGGAGAAGACAGAAATATGCATTTCAACTAACATTGCCTCTTGAAAAACACTCAATTGTTGGGGATCTGAGAGACACCACCAGCATCTTTGTTGTTTATCTGAGTTTCAGAGGATAGGATAAAATCTACACACACTTACCTGAAACTTCCTGAAAGTTCCAGATGTCTGCATCCCCATGTCAACTCCTAGGCTTCACTGGACATTCAACAAAGTTTCCAAAATGCTGACCTAAATACCAAATCCCCCCAAATGAACTTGTAGGTATTCCTTTTAGGGTTTCAATCAGGCAGAATGCAAAGACTGCACTTTTCAAGAATCAAGGCTTAGGAACAAAGAAAACATCCTCATGGAAATTTTCTCCCAGCAGGATGAAACACTTGATACAGGCTACATTTCACAACAAACTAGGAAAAACTGTTGGCACCATTGCAATGTGTTCAAAGGTAAAAAACACGCCCTCAAGTCATCCCTGCCAAAAGGTCCTAAAAAAATTAGTAGTAAAAGAAAATGGAGTTCCCTCATCATGACTCACAGTCTTTTAGATGTTGTCTTATAACCGGTCCTGACACATCTAGGAAATCCTCTTTTCATTTCTAGGCTTACAATCAGCTGCAACTGATGGTACCTGGATACCAAGGCCACCTCTATGACATCATCCCTGTCAACCATGGGTCTGAATTCACACAGCCACATAGGTGTGTTTACCTTTCTGGCCCAATCCAGAGCCAGGATCTATCTCCTGAATTATTACCCAGGATTGTAATTTCTTCTATGTCTTTTTGCTTACTACTGAGTGCCTAAGAACAACACAATCCCAGAGTCCATACTGATACTCTACTTCAGCTCTTATAACAATATTCTATTCTGCTTAATCTCCCACTTCCAAACAACATCATTGGAATGAGTCAAGGAAATGAACTCCCACAAGTTCACACATTTTCTTCTCCTCTGCCTGTGCAGGGCACCCATCACATGGCCTTGTGCATGGAAAGAACAACTCTACCACACAACCACAAGCCCAGTCCCCATCACAACCTATTTGCCAAGTGATACCCCTTAATCAGTAGGGATCAAACTAGGTCTGAATCTCGAACTTGTTCTGGGTCTCCAACCCTCCATGCATCTATATCTCTATGTTTATCTAAATCCTTGTCTGGTTGGATATCTCTCTCTGTCTATATCCATCTTAGGCAGAGCTATATGTCCTCATGCAGTTCGGAGCCTTTCCTTACATTTCCACTTTTACAACCTGATGAGACCATCACATTTGTGTTACAACAAATCAACATTAGCAAACATTCCTCTAGAGCTTGACACAAAATATCATTCATCTGAAAAACACTACCAATTCTCAAGATACTACAACCTATTAACACTAGGTTCCTCTAGATCTCCTGCTGGATTTCAACTGCCAATTGAAACATGCATATCCCATCCCTTCCCAGCCAAACACAAACACCACTGCAAGTTATTTCTTTGAAGAACTCTTTTGGAGGGCTCCTGCATATCCCAATATGTATGCAATCTCTAATCTTCAATCATTCATGGGTCCTCAAGATCTCCAAACTCTTAACCCATGGCTCACTCAGCCTTCAATCTTTTTCTGGTTTCTACCTAAGGTTTGCTTTCTCTACCAAACTATGCATCTGTAACTCTATGTCTATCTACATACATGTCTCTATGGATATCACTCTCTTTGTATAGCCATCTAAGCAGAGCTGTAAGTCCACACGCAGTTCTTAGTCTTTCCTTACTCTTCCACTTTTAAAACCGGATGAGACTCTCTCATTTCTGTTTAAACAATTCAGCATATGCAAAGATTTCACTACAGCTTGGCAAAAAATATCATTCATCTGACACATACTTCTAACCCTCAGGCTACTCCTGAGGGTTTTTTTTAACTCTGTCAGTGTCAACAAACTCCCCATTAACACCATGTTTCTCTTCATTTCCTCCTCAAATTCCACTGCCCATTCAAAGTTGCATATCCCATCCCTTCCTGGGAAAACACAAACACCTTTGAAAATTATTGCTTTGAAGATCTCCTTCTGAGGGTTCCAGCATATCCCAATGTATGTGCAGTCACTGATCTGCAGTCAATCAGGGGTCCTCAGGACCTCCAGATTCTTAACCCACGCCTTGCTCAGCCTTCAGTCTTTTCAACTATTCCACTTCAATGTTGCTTTCTTAGACATTCACCTCAGGCAACCCTCTTTTGCCTTCCCCATATCATAACACTTACCACAGTTCATACACAATTTCTATGCAGATTTCCTCCCCAGGAATGCTGCAAGGATCCTCAATGTTTGGCCCAGCAGTACTAAAATTTTCATCTCCCTACACCTTATAGACAGACTGATTCTCTTTAGCTAACAAAGACTTTCTGCTTCTCCACCTCTGCATTCATCACTATCAAACACACACTGTCTGCCTTCCAAAACATTACAGCGAAATAAACTGAACCTCACCTTCCAATAATCCTCTCATTTCTATCTCTTCATTCCATATGACCATCCAGTAACACCAGCAAGGGGACATTGCCTAACCCCTGTTAATTTTGGCTCAAGTAACTTACTTTGTCACCAAGGGAAAGGTCATTTGCTTTATCATTTATTCCCCTGAATCCTACATACTTCATCCACATTTTCTGACCACAGCACAGAAAAGCAATCAGTCTACACCTTGGCTGGTGCATGTGTCCTTGCAATCTGTAAGATAATCTTGCCCAGCCTTTGAACACTAAAGGCTCTGTGGATATAGCTCCAACATAGGGCTCCCTACACATCAGTTTTGTCCAAACCAAGTGACTTTTTCACCCAAACCCAATAGGAAACCCCTAAGGGCAATACTCTCTCAAGAGCCACACATGATTTCTCTCTCTGCTCTGTCCTGCAAGAGCTTTCCAAACTCAGACTCAAAGGAGATACAATATTGTTGCTAAAATGAATCTTAGCTCCACTTCTTTGTTCCATTTGTTGAATGGAAGCATTCAACAAACAATCATTTATCCTGTTTTCTGGTTTACAATTCTTTCAATTTCCACATTCTGGCAGAACTTGACAACATGACATAGAGCACCAATAACTGCTCAGCACTTCACTCTGTGAAATACAGCACAATCAACTCAATGGCTTCAAGCACACACAAGGCCCCATCCCACAAAACCAACAGGACATATCCCCTCAGAAATGCTAGAAGGATATCCTTCCTCCAGGCACATGAGGAGAAGAGAGAAATATGCATTTCAACTCACCTTGCCACTTCAAAAACACCTGGATGAGACCCTCTGATTTATGTTTAAATAACTCAGCATATGAAAAGACACCACTATAGCTTGGAACAAAATATCATTCATCTGACACACATTACCATAACTCAGGTTACTCCTGAGGGTTTTTGTTTTACCTTTGTCAATGTCAAAAGACATCCTATTAACACCAGGTTCCTCTTGATTCAACTGCCCACTGAAACCTATATATCGTATCTGTTCCCAGCAAAACACAAACACCTTTTCATGTTAGTTCTTTCAAGAACTTTTTTGGAGGGTTCCAGCATATCCTAATGTGTGTGCAATCTCTGATCTCCAATCACTCACGAATCCTCAAGAGCTCCAAAGTCTTAACCCATGCATCAATCAGCCTTTAATCATTTCCAGGTTTCCATGTCAACTTTGCTTTCTTTGAATTCACCTCAGGCAATCCTCCTTTGCGTTCCCCATCTCATAACACTTATCACAGTTCACACCAACTTCCCATGCACATTTCCTCCCCAGGAATGGTGAGAGTATCTTCAATGTTCAGTGCACTATTACTAAAAGTTTCATCTCCCTACACCTCATAGACAGACTGCTTCTCTTTACCTAAGAAAGACTTTCTGCTTCTTGGCCTTTCCATTCATGGGTCTCAGACTCACACAGTCTGCCTTCCAAAACTTCACAGTGAAATCAATGGAGCCTCACCTTCCAATAAAACTCCCACTTCTACCTCTTCATTCCATGTGATCATCCAGCCAGACTTTCAAGGTGACATTGTCCAACACCTGTTAATTTTGTCTCAAGTGACTTGCACTGTCATGAGGGGAAAGGTCACCTTCCCTATCATTGACTCCCTGGAATCCTATATCCTTCATCCACATTTTCTATCTGACCACAGCACAGAAAAGCAAACATTCTGCACCTTGACTGGTGTATGAGTCCTTGCAGTCTGTAAGACAATCTTTCCCAGCCTTGGACCCTAAGGCTCTGTGGATATAGCTCCACCATAGGGCTCCCTACACATCAGTTTTGTCCAAACCAAATAACTTTTTCACCCAAACCCATTAGGAATATTATATGGGCAATACTCTCTCAAGAGCTACAGAAGATTTCACCCTCAGCTGTCTCCTGCCTCAGCTTCCCAAACTGAGTCCAAGGTGATATGATATTGTTGCAAAAAGAATCTTAGCTCCAATTTAATAGAAGCAGCTGAGAAACAATCATCTATCCTTCCTTCCAGTTTGCACTCTCATGAGGGGAAAGGTGTACAATTCTTTCAATTTCCACGTTCTAGCAGAACTTGAAAACTTGGCAGAGCAGACAGGTAATTGTTCAGTGCTTCACTCTGTCCAACATCATCAAATCACCTCAATGTTTTCAAGGACACACAAGTGCCCTTTCCACAAAAAGCAGCAAGACGTGGTCCCTGGGGAATGCTGGTAGGTTATCCTTGCTCTGGAAACTTTGAGAGAAGACAGAAATATGCACTTCAATTACCTTCCCCTCTTCAAAAACACATTGTTGGTGGTGGACAGAGAGATACCACCCAGATCTTTCTTGTTTAACCTCTTTTCAGAGTATAGGATGAAATCTACACACATTTACCTGAACTTTCCTGAAGATCCCAGATATCTGCATCCCATTCTCAACTCCCACACTTCACTAGACACTCAACAAAGTTTACAAGATGGTGACTTAAATGCCCAATCCCCCCTGAGGTCCTCGTTAGCATTACTTTCAGGGTTTGATGCACACAGAACACAAAGTCTGTATTCCTCTGTAATCAAGGCAAAGGAACAAAGAAAACATTCTTAAGGACTCTTCGTCCTGCCAGAATGAAACATGTGATCCAGGCGACACTTCTCAACCAACTAGGAACAACTGTTGGGAATGCAGCAATGTGTTTCACTGGGAAAAATCATGCCCTCAAGTCAGTTCTGCCTGGAGGTCCTAAAAAATTAATAGTCAAAGAAAATGGGGTTCCTTCATCATGACTCAGAGTCTTTTAGAACTCGTCTCATGTTGGTTATCCCGACACATGTAGGAAATCCTGCTTTCATTCCTAGGCTTACAAGCAGCTGGCAACTGATGGCACCTTTATACCAAGGCCGCCTGTATGACATTGTCCCTGTCTTCCATAGTTCAGGATACACATTGTCAGACATGTGTGTTTACCTTTCGGGCCCAATCCACAGCCAGGCTCTACCTCCTGATTTATTAACCAGGATTGTACTTACCTCTAATGTCTTTTTGCTTATCACTGAGCATCTAAGAACAACACAATCCCATGTCTACACTGATACTCTACTTCAGTACTTATAACAATTTTCAATTCTGCTTACTCTCCCACTTCCAAACAACATCATTGGAAAGAATCAAGGAAATGAACTCCCACAATATCACACATTTTCTTGTTCTGTGTCGGTGCAGGGCACCCATCCCATGGCCTTGTGCATGGAAAGAAAAACTCTACCACAGAACCAGAAGCCCAGTCCCCATCACAACCTATTTGCCAATTGATACTCCTTAATCAGTAAGAATCTAACTTGGTCTGAATCTCAAACTTGATCAGGGTCTCTAACCCTCCATTAATCTGTAGCTCTCTGTTTATCTAAATCCCTGTCTAGTTGGATATCTTCTTTGTCTATATTGTTCTAGGCAGATCTATATGTCCTCATGTAGATTGAGCCTTTACTTACCCTTCCACTTTTATAATCTGATGAGAATATCTCATTTGTGTTTAAACAACTCAACATTAGCAAAGATTCCACTAGAGCTTGACACAAAATATAACTCATCTAGCAAACACTACCAGCCCTCAAGTTACTACATCCTGTTAACACCAGGTAGGTTCCTCTTTATCCTCTCCATTCCAACTGCCCATTGAAACCTGCATATCCCATCCCTTCCCAGAAAAACTCAAACACTTATGCAAATTATTTCTTTGAAGAATTATTTCTGAGGGTTCCATCATATCTCAATGATTGAGAAATCTCTGATCTTTAGTCACTCAGGGATCCATAAAACCTCCAAGCTCTTAACCAATGGTTTGCTCACTCTTCAATCTTTTCCAAGTTTCCACCTCAACATTGCTTTCTTTGACATTCCCCTCAGGCATGCCTCTTTAGCCTTCCCCATATCTCACCACATATCACAGTTCACACAAACTTTCCATGCCCAGGTACACCTAGGCATGTCAGGAGAGGACCCCATTTTGGGGCCAGCTCTACCAAAATCCCATCTCCCTACCAGTCATAGACCAACTGCTTCTCTTTCCCTATCAAAGACTTTCGGCTTCTCAACCTCTCCATTCATGACTCTCAGTCTCACACTGTCTGCCTTCCAACCTTCACAGGGAAATCAACTGGGTCTCACCTTAC
>PVJX010042990.1:0-13884 GCA_004027295.1 Dolichotis patagonum | reverse complement strand
TATATATATATATATATGTAATTTTTCTCCTTTTCCCTTTCTTCTTTTTTCCTTTTCCTCATTCCAGTTTCCCTCTCCATTTGAAGTTTCCTTTTGCTTCAAGGACTATTCTTTATTTGAGATAAGAACAGTAACAGAGTTGATTCTATAGCATCATGATGTGAAATCCAGCAATACTATTATTCTTTGTTCAGAGTGAGTTTAGTCTGTGTTGTTTAATTTCAACATACATGAAGGTATGGACAGCTATTTTGAAGAAAATGAGAGACACTATGACACCCATTGTTGGCTTTCCTATTGTCTGGTCTTGAAGACCTAAAATGCCTTCATCATCCCATTCAGATCAGTTTTATATTATGTTGTTTTTTATGAATTCACTGTATGAATTCACTGTGTGTGAAGATATGGACAACTATTTGGAAGAAAACAAGAGACAATATAATAGATAGTGAAGATCTCTAGTTGTCTTGCTTTGAAGTTTATGTCTCTGTGTACTGTAGTGTCTCTTTCTTCAAAGTAGTTGTTCATTTCATCATGCATTATATAATCAGTTCTCATAAACTGTTTAAAAGTTCTGCACATGCATGAGACTCTACATGTATATATATATCCTTTCTGCTTAGAGGGAAAAACAAAACCAAGCAAGACAAAACAAAAAAACATGAAATGAAAAACTCATATAAAACCACAATACAAGGTGATCTACAATGTTTACTATGATGTCTTTTGTTAACTTCAATAGAATTGTCTATATCATCAGGCATAATATAATTGAATATAGAAGTACATAACTATTAATAAAAATGAAACATTGGAGACATTATAAGACTTCAAAAGCAAGTAATAATCAAACCAGAGTGGGTATCCTAGTGAATCTTATCATCTTCAGTGTAGTTGCCTATACTCTGAGACTGAATACTATCTTTTTTTTTTTTTGTACCGGGGATTGAACTCATGACCTCACGCTTGCCAGGCAGGCACTTAAGCCACTTAGCTAAATCCCCGGCCCCAGACTGAATACTATCAATCATCACCAATTCAAATAAAATCAGTCAATACAAAATGGAAATCTAACAAACCAGATTTAACAAAGATCAGTCATAATAAGACAGTGTAAGTTATACAGGGCTTCAGATTAAGTTAATAGGAAATTAAGGATGATTACCATACTATATCCTGCTATTTTTGGGATAGCTGTCTGTGCCCTCAAATCTAGTACAAGTAGACAAACTGGAACAGAAATAACCCATATAAACCAGAGTGTTGAGAATAATGTGAATTTTAAATCCTGATACACTATTAACAATATCCTCTACCTTCCTTTTTTAGACAGTTCCTCCCCTTTCACTCCCACAGGGTGTTGCACATTTTGGGTCCCACCAAACCCTTCAGTTTTTAGATTGGGGGGGCAACCTGCTATTTACCTAAATCGTTCAGAACCTTCTCATTCCTGGGCTTGAACTCAAGTTGTATTCCTTTACCTACAAAAGCCTCAAGGTTTTCCTTCATTATAGCTGAGTAGTTCTCTGCTACACAAAAGTATCATGTCATTCCAACCTATCTGTAGGTGCTGGTTGAGTTGTCCCTATTTCCCTCTGGTTCCCTGTCACATAGAGCATTGTTTTCTCGTATTTGATTTTTGGTCCATAAACCCTTTTTCAGGTTACTTATATTTCCTATACAGAGCATCTCGATGGACCCTACCTCCTGATCTACTCTGGCTGTGTTTCTTTTTGTTAGTGTGTCAAGGCCATCTATGTTACAGATTATAGCCAACCTTCTTTGCCTCATTTCTGTTATGCTATTTTTCTGTCATTTTCTGTCAAACTTTCTGTCAAAAGTTGTCTACTTTTCTCTTTCATTCCATTATCTGCCCCATTCATTGAGGCCTTTCTGCCACTGTTTCTGAAATCCTGGTATTTTTTTCTCTCTCTCTAGGATGCCCTTCAGTATTTTTTGTAGGGTTGGATTGGTGGTCATGAACTCCCCCAGTTCCTCTTTGTCATGGAAGCATCTTGTTTCTCCATTAATTTTGAGAGACAGTTTTTCAGAGCACATCAATCTGGGCTGGAGGTTATTTTCTTTCAGGGCTTGGAATACTTTACTCCAAGCTCTTCTTGATTTGATTGTTTGTGTCAAGAAGTCTGCCATGATTTTGATTGGTTTTCCTTTATAGGTGATGTGTTTCTTTTCTCTGATGACTTTTAATATTCTGTTCTTGTGATGAATTTCTGGGATCTTGATTACTATATGTCTGGGTGTAGCTCTGTTTTGGTTGTAGGTGGATGGACTTCTGTATGCCTCATACATCTGAATATCATTTACTTTCCCTATCCTTGGGAAGTTGTCCTTAATTATTTCTGTGAATAGCATTTGTATTCCCTTTGTGTTTACCCCTGCTCCTTCACTCACATTTTTTATTCTTTAGTTATAGATCCTCTTGTCATCTTCTAGCCTTTGTATTGTTACTGCCTGTTTCCTTGTTATTTTTAAGAGATCATTCCTTTCACAATCAGATATTGTAAACCTATCTTCTAGTTTTGTTAATCTGTCTCTAGTTTCTGTTAGGCAGTTTCTCCAGCTTTTGATGGAATTTTTAATTTCCTGGTAATCTCTTTGGATCTGTTTCATGTATTCTAGGTTATTTTTATATTGTTCATCAAATATTTCTCTCCTTTTTTGGTGTTCTTCCATTATTCTGTCTGTGTCTTCTTGAGAGGTGCTTAGCATTTCTTTTATTAATTTTCTTATCTCTTGCTTTACTTGGATTAATATTTCAGTTTTGAGCTCATCTATGATGTCATGAAGATATCTCTTTATGTCTGCTGATGTCATGTCTGATATTGCATGTTTGTTGCCCTCAATCTCTTCTGTATTTACCTCTCCTGGATCAATATTTGCAGAATTGGGGGCTGAGACCTTTTTCTTATTTCTTTCTCTTGTCATGTTTCTGGTTTCTTCCATACAGGTGTATAGTGGAGATCCCAGCCCCTTTCCTTGTTGGTTATGTTTCTTCTGAAGTGTGCTGGCTAGGAAGCTGTTCTAGACAGAAGTGTGCAAATCTGAGCTGCTTTTTGCCCTCTCCTGTTTGCTGTTGGTCATTGAGGTGCAAGCAGGGGCGGTGTAGGTTGGCCCCTCCTCTCCTAGCCAGTCAACCTTTGGGGGCCTTCACCACACCAGTGCATGGTGCACATATGGAATCAGTTCAGGACAACTTCAGGGCCAATCTCATCCCTGGTTATTGGGTCACAGCCAGGGGCATGACCCAGGCCAAGCAGAATCCAGCCAATCTGCTCTGGGCAGGGAGCAACCAACTGTAGCCACTACCATTCCCTGTTCATGTCTGTCCTGCCTGAATCCAACATGTCATTCAGTTTGTCGCCTATTTACCATGGGAGGGTCTTGTTCCAAGCACTCACCACAGGTTAGTGCAGGTCTCCCCACTGGTTCTATTCTCCACTGGGCCTACTGACCTCGGACTTCAGCGTGACCACATCTCTACCTAGAGTTTGAGTGGCTCCAGTGAGAGCCCATGGCCGCAAATCTGAGCTGCTCCAATGGTAGCACTGTGACCACATGTTTGACCAGCTCTTTTCCCTTTAGTTTCTTCCTGGGTCAAGAGGATCCATCTCCCTTTGTCTGGTCCTTTCCAGGATGTTTTATTCTGGCATCTGAGTCATTTTTCTCAGGGAGGCTCTGTATTTTGCTGCTTTCATGAGCTCCATCCCCAGATGCCCATTTTTGGATTGGGTCTTTGAATTTGGGGGGTCTGATTTTTTAAATTCTTTATATGTTCTACACAG
This sequence comes from Dolichotis patagonum, assembly GCA_004027295.1. Lineage (NCBI taxonomy): Eukaryota > Metazoa > Chordata > Mammalia > Rodentia > Caviidae > Dolichotis > Dolichotis patagonum. The sequence goes on along the minus strand of PVJX010042990.1, from coordinate 10,081 downwards.
AAGTCCTTTGTCTGAGGGACAGTTCACTAAGATTTTTTCAAAATTCATGGGTGTCTTTTTTACTCTGTTGGATATTTCTCTTTTTTTGTTTTGAGATTTCTATTGACATGCAAAAACTTTTTTATAAGACAAGATCCCAGTTACTGATTCTGGGAAGTATTAACCATGTGGATTGATTTTTGTTCATGAATTCTATACCTACCCCTGTGTCTTCATGATTTCTACCTACTTTGTCTTAGATTAAGTGTTTCTGTTTTATTATTTAGATCTTTGATCCATTTTGACTTTAGTTTAGTACATGGTGATAGACATGGGTCTAGTTTTAGTTTTCATCATATGGAGAGCCAGTTTCCCAGCACCATTTGTTAAAGAGACTATCTTTCTTCTAGTGAAAGTGTTTGACCCCTTTATCAAAGATAAGGTGGCTGAGTGTGTTTGTAGTTGTATTTTCTAATCTATTCCATTGATCTTCAGGTCTGTTTTTTCTCCAGCGTCATGCTGATTTTATTACAAGTTATACTTGTAGTATAATAAAGTCAAGTCAGGGATTGTGATATCTCCTGACTTCCCTTTGTTGCTTAGAATTGCCTTTGCTATTCTAGGTCTCTTCTGGTTCCAAATGAATTTTAGGAATGATTTGTCTTGGTCTGTGAGGTATGCTAGTGGTATTTTGATTGGAATTGCATTAAATCAGTATAACAGTTTTGAGAGAATGGCCATTTTCACAATATTTGTTCTTCATATCCATGAACAAGCAATGTTTTTCCATTTTCTGAGATCCTCTTCAATTTCTTCTTTCAAGGTATTATAATTTTCCCTGAATAAGTCTTTTACTTCTTTTGTTAGATTGATTCCTAAGTATTTCAATTTTTTGGATGCTATTGTGAAGGATATGATTTGTCTTACTTCTCTCTCCTTGAGTTTGTTGTTTGTGTATAGCAATGCTATTGATTTTTGAGTGTTGACTTTGTACTGAATTTATTTATTATACCTAGGAATCTTTCAATGGAGTTTTGGGGATCTTCTATATAGAATATTATGTCATCTGCAAATAATGATAACTTAACTTCTACTTTTCCTATCACTAATTTTATTTCTCTCTCTTGTCTAATTGCTTTGGCTAGTATATCCAGCACTATATTGAATAGGAGTGGTGATGATGGACATCCTTGTCTTGTTCCTGATTTTAGAGTAAAGGCTTTCAGTTTTTGGCTGTTTAATATGATGCTGGCTGTTTGTCATAGATGGCATTTATCATATTGAGGTAAAGACTATCTATTCCAATTTTCTGTAAGGTCCTACTATAAGTGAGTGTTGGACCTTATCAAAAGCTTTACTGCATCTATGTAAATGATCATGTGATTCCTATTTTTGGCTCTATTAATATGGTGGATTATAGTTATTGATTTGCATATGTTGAACCATCCCTGCATTCCTGGGATGAATTCCATTTGGTTGTGGTGTATAATCTTCTTGATGACTTGCTACATTCTGTTTACCAATATTGTATTGAGAATTTTTGCATGTATGTTCATTACAGAGATTGGCCTGTAGTTCTCTTTTTTGGTTGGGTCTTTCTCTGGTTTTGGCATTAGGGTAATCCTTGCTTCCAGTAATGAATTAGGGAGAATTGCTTCCCTTTCAATTTCATTGAAGAATTTGATGAGCATTGGCGTTAAGTCTTCCTTGAATTTCTTGTAGGATCCTGCAGCAAATCCAACAGGACCTGGGCTTTTCTTTGTTCATTCTAATTACATTTTCAATTTCATTAATTGAATTTGGATTATTCATCAGTTTTACATCTTCTTGATCCAGCTTTGGTAATTCATATGTTTCTAGGAATCTGTCCATTTCTTCCTTGTTATCAAATTGATGATCTTCTGTATTTCCCATAGGGTCTGTAGTGATTTCACCCTTTGCATTCCTCACTGCATGAATTTGAGGTTTTTCTTCTTCTTCTTTTTTTTAATAAGGTTGTCTAGGGGCTTACCAATTTTATTTATTCTTTCAAAGAATCAGCTCTTTGATTCATTGATTCTTTGTATTATTTTCTTAGTTTTTATTGCATGAATTTCTCCTCTGATCATTATAATTGTTTCCTTTCTTTTGGCTTTGGGCTTGACTTGCTCTTCTTTTTCTAGATGTTTGAGGTGTAGCATCAGGTTATTTGTGTTTGTTCTGTCTTCCTCATGTGGGAATTCACTGCAGTACATTTCCCTCTGAGGACTGCTTTCATTGCATCCCACAGATTCCAGTAAGTTTTATTTGTGTTTTCATTTGCTTGTAGGTATTGTTTAATTTCTTCTTTAATTTCCTTTATGACCCACTGATTGCTCAGGAGAGTATTATTCAGTTTCCATGTGTTTGTGGGGTTTTTGCATTTTCTTTTATCATTAATTTCTATGACCTGATGACATGCATGGGATAATTTCAGTTCTTTTGCATTTACTTAAGTATGTTCTGTGGGTGTTCTGTGCATTTACTTAAGTATGTTCTAAAATATGCTCTATTTTAGAGAATGTCTTGTGTGCTGCTGAGATGAATGTATATTCTGATGTTGTTGGGTGGAACACTCTGTATATGTCCACCAAGTCCATTTGTTCACAGGTGTGATTCAGTTCTGTTATTTCTTTGCTGATTTTCTGTCTAGTTGATCTGTCTCTTCGTGTCAATGGGATACTAAGGTCTCCCATTATACTTGTATTATTGTTTATTTGCTTTTTCATTTCTGTTAATATTTGTTTTGTATAGCTGGGTGCTCCCAAATTTGGTGCATAGATATTTAAGGTTGTTGTCTCTTCCTCTTGAAGTTTCCCCCTAACTAGTATGTAGTGACCTTCTTTAACTCTTTTGGTTATTCTTGGTTTGAAGTTCACATTTTCTGCAAACAGAATAGTTACCCCTGCTTTCTTTTGGGTTCCTGTTGCATGGAGTATTGTTTTCCATCCTAAGACTTTCAGTCTATGAGTTTCCTTTTGGGTTAGATGGGTTTTGTGTTAACAGCATATGGTTGGATGTTGTTTCTTGATCTATTTTGCCAGTCTGTGTCTTTTCATTGGTGAATTGAGGCAATTTACATTAATGGTTATAACTGTTATATATTGATTTATTATTGACATGTTATCTTTCTGCTGTTGATTCTTTACCTTTCCACTCTGTTTAATTTTTTTTGCCTTGCTTAGTGGTTTTCCCCTATGTCTGTCTAGAATGTCTTTCAATATTCTTTGCATGGTTGGCTTGGTGCATGAAGTTCTTCAGTTGTTTTTTGTCAAGGAAGTATCCTATTTTTCCATCCATTTTGAAGGACAGTTTTTCAGGGCACGTCAGTCTGGGTTGGAAGCTATTTTCCTTTAGGATCTGAAATACTTCACTCATGCTCTTCTTGTCTTCATTGTTTATGTTGAGAAATCTGCTGTGATTCTGATATGCTTTCCTTTATAGATGATCTGTCTATTCTCTTTAGCAGCTTTTAATATTCTGTTCTTATGTTAGATTTCTGGGATGGTGATTATTATATATCTGGGTGTAGTTTTCTTTTGGTTATGGTTATTTGGAGTTCTATGTGCTTCACTGGTTTGTATGTCAGTTTGCATTCTCATGTTTGGGAAGTTTTCAGCTATTACTTCTGTAAATAGCCTCTTGATATCATTTGTGTTGTCACCTTCTTTTTCATTTATACCTATCAATCTTATGTTGTTTTTCTTTGCATCACCTTGCAGTTGTTGAATTGTTATTTCCTGATTCCTTGGTATTTTTAAAATATCTTTCCTTTCCTATTCACTAACTATAATCTTGTCTTTGTGGTCTGAAAGTCTATCTTCACTTTCATTGAGGCAGTTTTTCCAACTTTTAATGGAATTTTTGATTTCCTGGATATCTCTTTGAATCTGTTTCATGTATCTGTTTCTCTCTTATATTGTTCTTTCAATGTTTCCATCTTTGTGCAGTGTTCATCTAATTTTTAAACTATATCCTCTTTAGATGTGTTCAGCATTTCGTTTATTACATTTATTATTTGTTCATTTACCTGGGAGATTATTTCTGATCTGAGTTCCTTTATAGCTTCCTGGAGTTGTTTCTTTCCTTCAGTTGCTATCATTTTAGGAGTTCCAGGTGTGTAGCTTACATTTTCTTCTATGTTCATGTCTCTTGGGCTTGCATGGGATGGGCTGGAGATTTGAGATTGCATTTTCCTCTTCTGTTTTGTCATTTTCCTGTAGTCCCCTAGTGAAGTGAAGTCAAGGTCTCAGTTGTTTCTTGTGTTGAGAATATCTATCCCTACTACAGGGAGTTTCCTGCACTTGAGTAGAGGTCATTAGTCAGGCCTTACCAGTCGGCTCCCAACAACTCAGGGTCACTGCATGGGACCCAGTGAGGTCCAGAGGGACCATCCTAAATGTTCTCTGGTGATGAGGGATGCTGGGTGTGATCCTACCACGCTCTGAGCAACTTGCTGAGGCTGCACGGCTAGATGGAGATTGCTGTGCAGGCTTTTTGCACATGAGGCAGAGCACAGATGGCTCTGGGCTACTCAGAGGCTATAGTTTGGGGCCTAACTAGGCCTAGAGGGACCTTTCTGAGGGTCCTCCAGTGATGGGGGATGCTGGTTTGGGCCCTACTGTCTCCAAGTGACTTGCTGAGGCTTCACGGATGGATGGAGATCACTGTGCAGGATTTCGGCTCGCAAGGCAGAGGATAGGTGGCTCCTGACCACTCAGAGCTGCTAGACAGGGCCCAAATAGGCTGGAGGGACCTTCCCAAGGGTTCTCTGGTGATGGGGGATGCTGGGTGGAGCCCTACCAGACTCCAATCAGTGTGCCAAGGCTGCACAGCTGGATAGAGATTGCTGTGCAGGCTTTTGGCTCACAAAGTGGAGCACAGGCAGCTCCAGGCCACTTAGGGGTTTCCATTGCCATTTCAACCTGTACAGCCTAGTCTTAAGATGCTTCACCCTTTGCTTTAAAAAAATCTGATGTACTCATTTAGTTAATGAATGAGCACCATGCTGGATGCTGAGAAAGAAGAATGTCATACATAGCAGAAATGGTCTCTAAGTGTAAATCACAGAAATGCTGAGTTCATCTTGCTCCAGAATGGCTCTCTCTCCTTTCCTTTCTCTGTATATATATGGGTAAATTTGTGTCATCAAAATGGATGCATCTTGAGACTATGTTAAATGAAATAAATCAGACACAGAAGGTTAAATATGATATGGTTTCTTTTAAGAGACACCAAAAATATAAATAAAGAGAAAAATAAAAGAAGGATGATAGACATCGGGACTTGCACCATGCAGTTGATTCAGGGTGCTGGGAGAACAAGGAGCTCCTCCCTCTGGGGGGTGGCTGTGAATGTGGCAGACTTTCAGCGGCCCGAAGGAGAGAGACCCTGGCGCATCGGGACCTGCACCATGTGGTTGACTTGGGATGCCGGGAGAACAGGGAACTCCTCCCCTCTCTGGGGAGCAGCTGTGAGCCTGCAGGTGCATGGATTGAGAATCAAACATCTCATGTCGTCCTGTCCAGTCCCATGCCTCCCCCTTAGCAAGTGGGAGCCAGTTAACTACACATCTTGTGAAAAGATTGGCTATGTTATTTAGTATGAACTCCCCATATGCAAAGATATGGACAACCAGTTGGAAGAAAACAAGAGACAAAATGACAGATAGTGAAGATCTCTGGTTGTCTAGCTTTGAAATTTATGCTTTCTTATGTCCCGTTCTGTTGTGTTTTGTTGTGTTTAATTTTACCCCCTTTTAAAAAGGATGATAGAAAAAAGTGTGGAAGAGTTTGAGGAGACTGAAAGGGGCTGTGACAGTGAGGACTAGGAAAGGAACTGGAAGTAAAAATGATTAAAATGCAGTATGTGTATGAACCAGCTTCCAAGATGAATATAATTATTATGTATCACAAACATATGTATCAATAAAAAGTGAGCTGAAATTTAAAAACTAAAATAAAAAATGAAAGTAGTCTCCAGATTTTTAAAGTTGGAAAAAAAAGTTTATTTAAAATTTTGTCTTACTCTCAAATTCTAGTGTTGGCTTGAAACTCACCTATTTTATTTATTCACTTATTTTTGCTGTTTAAAGAAGGTTAATATTGCATCACCAGAATTTAACATTCTTCTTAGCATATGCTGAGTGTCTGACAAATGTTGGATTTCATTGTTATTAATTCTATTCTTTTTACAGTGGCAAAACTCCACAATCATCCTCCATGTCCTGTACTATTTTTATTCCCATTTTTCCCACTATTTATTCCCATTTTTCCAATTAATAATGTCAGCAGGCAAGCAGCACAAATGTGTAATATTTAAATATAAATCGTTAAAAATCATTGTATTAACTTACACTAAGGATGTATCTGTTATTATAAATTCAAGTCCCCAAAATGTCAATGTCTCTCGGGGAAATCCACTCATCTTCAGGACCTGATCCACCATGAATTATTAGATTGCATCTGTGGTACAGCTGAGGGGCTGCTCCTGCTATCCCATGGCACCATTTTGCATTCATGGTGAAGGTGCAGGGATCAGCTGTTGTCATTTCCTTCAGTCTATTTGGCCATGTTATGTAGGAGTTACACAAAATGGGAGGCCTTGTGGAGACATCTTGCCTCAGGCTCATCCTGGCTTATTTCTTTGAGCAATCCTGAAGTTTGACCCCTCTCTCTTCACAGCACTGTGCTTTCTGGAAGCCAACCGAGATGCCAATTCTAATGTGCTAGGCCATTGGTCAAGGCCATTGCTGATTAACTTTTCAATGCCTAAAATATGTTTTGAACTTTCCCCCCATACATGATCATCTTAATATTCAGGACTAAGATCTACCTGATCCACAAATCAAAGTCCAATCATGGAAAACATTTTTTCAGGAAATGGAATTTCCTGGCTGAAAGAGTAGTGAGCCTGATTGGCAAGGGAAGGTTCCACCCCTTCAATAATGTCCTGAAGGTGAAAGGAGGCTTTATATTGGGTGCTTCAGAACGCTGAAGGAAATGACCACTTAGAGTTCGACTGAGTTTGGCAAGGATTCGTTCATATATGAAGAAAGTAAGGTAATTTTTATGTCTTTATAACCATAAGCTGATACCAACTTCCCTTTAGCACAATTGTTTTCCATGTCTTAGTTTTTTTTTCAAGATTATGAATTGTTAGATGAGATTTGGTTTCTACCTTCTTTCAAATAGAGACTCATAGACTGAAAGTAGGTTCACTACATTAAATAAGAATAAAGAAAAATAATCCACAGGATGTATATTTACAGTTTGCATTTCCTGTATCTTGGTACCAATGTGATGGAAGTGACTCTAATGAATAAGGTGGAATAACCAGTAGTTTTGTCCATGTATAAGTAAGAGAGTAAATTTCAATCTCAAAGACACATGTTATGAGGAAAACTTATGAGGCTTCTGTCATATGAACTCATCAGATTTATTTTGTTACTTGTGAAAAGGAAAAAACTTCCATGACTATGATTGTTTATGCACCTGCCAGCAAGCAGCAGTAAGCACTTTGGATGTGTGTCTCCATGCTTCCAGCTCAGGCTGTTTGTGTTTTCCTTGGTTGATTTATAATTCATATGTGAGGTTTGATGATCAAAACCAAATAAACTGGGTCTTCTTGATTATTCTATAAATGGAATTTTAAATTGGTAAAAAAAAAAACCCTATAAAATGGACTTTAGCTAAGCTACAACCACATTTTCTGTGATGTGGGCTTTGAAGTGACTTGAAATTGTGAAACCCTGCTGTGTGCACTTTACAGCTCTGAGACTCTACCCTCTGCTGAATTTGGGGCAGGGCCTGGAAATGAGGAAGCAGCCTTTCCTTTGGTGCCTCCTCCTGTATCGTTTCCTTATGGACTCTGACAGTTGAGTTACCAGGTGTCCAGTTCTCCGTCAGTATCCCTGTGTGTTCACAATGCTCTCCTGTAACTCATCTTTCCTGAATACAGTTCTGTTTGTAATTGAAGTGCTTGATTTTACCTACTGAAATTTCAGTGTTTTAATTCCAAGAATGACCTATAATACTGATAAATTCTGTGCATCTAATGACATAATAAGTACTGAGGATATTTCTTTTAAACCTGAAAATAATAAAATGGCAGTAGTGTCAAGAATAGAATGGGGAAGTTCGAAGTTGGGGGGTATAGACTCCTAATCTGGAGTAAGGAAAGTTTCTGTAAACTGTTAATGAAAAAAACCTACAGAAATGTGGTGATTGGATGTTGATGGTCTTCTTGATGGTATTTTAAAAGTTTTTACCTTGAATAGATTCCTGTGATTGCATATCCAATATGGTTTTCAGCAGTTAAAGAGGAAATATGTCAGATGAGGGCTTAGGGTATAATGATAGGACAGAAAAACAGGTAAACAAGGAACACTTATGTCAGTGTAATTGTCCATATAAAGAAAACAGGAGTGCTGGGGATATAGCTCAGTGGCACAGTGCCTGCTTGGCAAGAGGTCATGAGATTGATCCCTGGTACCAATAGTTATGTATGTATGTATGTATGTATGTATGTATGTATGTATGTATGTATAACAGGAGGCTATTAGAAAATAGTGAGGGACTTTGTAGTTAGGATGAGGTGGAGGTGGGGGTGGAATGCTGTAGTCAGAGAAAACTTTTCTCAGTGTGACTTTTAAGCTGGTAGCTGAAGGAGGAGATGGAGCCAGCCATGGGAAAGTCTGGGAGAAAGACATTCTGGAATGACAGAACAGTGAATCATGTGTGATCATCATTGTACTCTTAACATCCCAGATGAACAGGAAGCAAAGTCTGGGATAACCATCACCATAATCATTTTTATTCTTACAATGTATCAAAAAGGAAATCCTTGCTTCTTTTATATGATGTATTACATTTATTGATTTTCATATGATGTTAAACCATTCTCACATCCTTGGAATGAAGTCCACTTGGTTATGATATGCAATCTTGATATTGTATTGCATTGTTTGCCAGTATTTTGTTGCATCTTTTATGTTATGTCTGTGTATATTAAAAAGATTGGTCTGTAGTACTCTTTTTTAGTTAAATCCTTCACTGGTTTTGAATTCAGGGTAATACAAGCTTCTTAGAATAACTTTGGGGGTACTCCTTTACTTTCAGTTTAATTAAGTTTGAAGACTATTGACATCAGATTTGGGCTTTACTTAGTTTGTAGGTTTTTTTTTTTTTATTACTGCCTCAATTTTATTGTATATTATTGGCTTATTCAGGCTTTTCACGTCTTCCTGGTTCCGTACTGATAATTCATTTGTCTCTAGAAATACATCCATTTCTTCTTAATTTTCTTATTGGAGTATAGGTTTTTTTACTTACAAATGATCTGGATTTTTGCAGTGTCTTAAGATTTTGCCTTTTTCATTTCTAATTGCATCGATTTGTGTCTTTTCTTCCCTTTTTAAGGTAGGATTGGCTAAGACTGTGTCTATTTTTTTAATTCTTTCAAAGTACGAGCCCTAATTCATTGAAGCTGCATATTTTTTAGTCTCTATTTCATTAATTTCTGCCCTTTATAATTTCCTTTCTTGTACTAGCTTGGATTTGGATTGTCCTTGTTTTTCTAGGATCTCAAGGAATATCATTAGGTTTTTTGAGCTCGCTCTGGTTTTCTGATATGGGTGGTTACAGCAATAAACTTCCCTCTCATGACTGCTTTCCTTGTGTCTCATAGGTATGTTATTATTGGGATTATCTTTTGATTCAAGGAATGGTCTAATTTCTTCCTTGATTTCCTCTGTGACCTACTGATTTTTCATGAGTGTATTTTTTTAAAAAGTTTGTGTACTGTTTGTGGTTTTCTTTGCTATTGGTCTCTAGTTGCCTTCTTCCATGATCTCAAAATATGCATGGTATAATTTCAATTCTTTCACATTTACTTGGTTTATGGTTTATGGACTAGTATATGATCTATTTTGAAAAAAGTTCCATGTCCTTCTGAGAATAGGTATTCTGGGCCAGGGATTTAGCTCAGTGGCTTGAGGACCTGCCTGGCAAGTGTATGGTTATGAGTTTGATTCCCAGTACAGAAAAAAAAAAAAAAGCTATATTGCCCAGAAAATACAAGGCCA
>PVJX010042989.1:0-13883 GCA_004027295.1 Dolichotis patagonum | reverse complement strand
GCTTTCAGGACAGTGAAGAAATGCTTTTGGGAAGAATGCATAATTCATGGAGGAAGATAAGACTGGAAGTGCAACTCCAGGTCAGATTTTTATAGCCAGTGGATGCTCAGTTGAATTTAGACCTTTATCTGTTAGTATACAGGCATGTGCCACTGAAGAGTTTTAAGCAAAGGAGTGATGTGATAAAGTGGTATTAGGAAGATGAGTTTTCAAGAGGGAATAAGTGCAGTGTTAAAAGTCTAAGGCCATATTTGGGTATGAGAGAATGTCACCGGGAATGACAATGAGTGGGTACAGATAGATATTATAAGGGGAGAAGGAAGTAATAGATGGACTACACTGACTAATTACATGCAGCAAGTGATAGGAGTGTTTCTGATGCATCCCTGAGGTTTGAAATCCACATGATAGAAAGGTAATAGTTCCATTATCAAAACTAGGAAAAAAAAAAAAAACCTGGGGCTATTGGGAGGCATGTGGACTTAAAGCAAATTTCCTCCAGATACACAAAACCCACTGGTCCCAACCAACTTCATATCCAGGCATGGTCCTCAAGACTATGATCATAATGGCAGAAAAAGGATTATTTGGAGTAACTTTGCCTTAGTTTTCTGATTATTAGTTAACATGATGTCTTTTATCCATAAAGACCGTTGCTAGGCTTACAATTAGCTTTTGAGGAATGATGGATACACACAGATTTCTGCCTTCCCTTGTACCCCTCATTACAAATGTCACTGATGGAGTAGACATCAGGACAGGCTAAGGCCTCTGTGGGGCTCAGACTGAAAGAGTGGCATTGAGGATTCTGGCCTTGTGCCTACTCCCAGCACACGCCCCCTTCTAAAGGCATGCATTAGCCCTGGGTTCATTCTGATATAGTATGCTCCACTAGAAACTCGCCGGCTGGAATCTGCTATTCTTTACAACTGCGTTTAACTCACAAGTATACTCCTTTCACTTCCTTATAGCAGCCTTGTCCTCAGAATAGCATAGCTTTTAGCAGCCAAGGGCTGACCTTTGTACGCCATTGGCAGCCTCTTCTCAGCAGAGCTCAAGGGAGCCTGAGAGGAAGAAGCCAGGCATGCATGTGATTTTCTCCTCTGTGCATCATTGTGCTCTGTTGTCTTTTTTCAGTGGTTTGACCTCATGCCACCATTTGAAGGTATTTTGGAAAGTTGAGATATGTTCATAGACCCTGAAGTATAAGGGGAAACTTTTAAACTAAAAAAAAAAAATAAAATAATAATAAAAACATATTTTTAAAAGAAGGCTGGTTTTATGAAAAGTCTTAAACAGATTCCAACTGAAATAACTCTGTGGGTGGGTTTTTTTCTTCTCATTTTTATCACAAATAATTACCAAGAATTTGTGGAACACCCACTCTGTACAGAGCACAATCATAGGGCTGTCACACACTGTGTAGGGCTCAAAACAAATTATCCATGAGGCCGAGAAAGAGCTTGTTTTTCCTCTTTGTAGGGATCATCTGCTAAGATAGATCAACTGTATTTCTATAATAGAAGTATGTGGTATTGGATAGTATGATTTATCATAATTTTACAGTTGAATGCTGAATGAGATATTATCATACTATGCAGACACTAAGTAAAGGGTTTCCTCTATTCCCTGCCCCCTCCCTGCTTCTAGAAGGAGTTTTAGCGGTGAGGGAGATGTTCTAAGCCTAAAGAGCAGACAGCTGTAACATCACCATTTGGCATAGCAGAGATGAGTAATGAATTCTCAGGATAGCTCTCTGGTTTTATTTGGCTACAAAACCCTGACTTTTATTATTGTTACTCTTCTCAACCACTTCTTGAGCCAGGACCTGATCCTGGAAAAAAAAAAAGTTCAGATACATCTGCAATCACAGGATAGTCTTTAAGAATGGACAACTGATTCAAAACAAATGATTATTTCAACCACACTTACCCAGCGGGAAGACACTCAAAACCAAATAAATTCTCCACACTTGCATAACAAGTCCACAGAAGGCAGATAGGACTCTGCAGGAAGCCAGCTAGATGCCAGCTGTTGCTTAAGCTGTTTGGCAAGATCTTTTTGACATATACTTTTCGGAAAGTTTCTTATCTAGGGGACCAGCTGAGCTCTTTCAAATGTCACTTCATCTTGACATTCCTGATGAGGACTAAAGCTTGGTTTATTGGCTGTCTCCAAACACAAGCTGCAGTGGAGAATTCTAGAGAGTTGGCTCAAAAAGAACTCTTTTGGTAATTTGGAGCCTATTTCAGTTATGTTTACTTTCAGTAAATGGAATAAAATGGATAGAGATTAAATGTGTGGGTTTTTTTTTTAACTTTTGCATTTATTTTTTGGAATAGTGTTCCAAATTTTTCTAAATCTCAGACTCATAAAGTTTTATAGGATTTAAATATCAATGAAAAGTAATGTAGCTCTTACTTAGTTCAGAAAGTTAAATCCAGTGGTATCAAACCTCAGACTAAAGAGATGGAGGGAGAGGGGATGGAGGAGAGAGAAAGGGGATGTGAAAAGAATCAGTATGTATTATGTACAGGTACCAACTCTCCACAATGAATATAGCCATTATGTACTGTAAAAATTTACTAATAAAAATATTTAAAAAAAAAAAAAAAGAAAATCAGTTAAGCATGCCTATACTCTCAATACTCTGGAAGGCTGAGACAAGAGGATCACAAGTTTGAGCCCATAATAGACAGTTTAGCAAGAACCTGTCTCAAAAAGGAAGGGTTGGGGATCTAGCTCATTGAGAAGGCGCTGGGCTCAATTTCCAGTACTGAAAAAAAAAGAAAAGAAACCCAATTGACTATATATGTTCATGGGTTTGTTTCTATATATTCTGTTCCATTGATCTGTATATCTATTCCTTGGCCAATAGCATATGGTTTCGATTATTGTTGCTGGTACTTTGGATTCTTGTTTTTTAAAGACATGTTGCCAAGTTGTTTAGCTTCTCTTGCTCATAATAATTATATTAATAATTCATTTTAATGAATAAAAATTAAAAACTTCAAACTATATATCTACATACACTTATATCCTCAGATACATATGCCAGCATACTACACTAATTAACGTTCAAAGATACAAAACCAGATGTGTCTGACACCCTAACCCATGTTTTCCTACAACAGCAATATATCCATTTCAAGTATTCCAGATAGAGCAGTGTGCTTATTGTTACACTATTTTCTGTCAACTTCCAACTCACTCTTCTATTCACTGCTTTGCATACACTGTAAATCACATTTCTCCTTTGCCAGCTTATTCCATTTGGTCTTGCCAACAGGAGGCACTAGGGAACAAGGTACTGCCATTTGCTTCCTGTGATCAGAGTCAACCTGGAAACAGCTCTTCCTTCCAAGAATGGAAGTTCCTTATTAGTTGACTCCAGTTTGCAGGTTGTCCACATTTCCAAACCAGCTTTGTTACATTCTTCAATGGCAACAGGTCTGCCCAGCAAACCACCCCTCCCCCTATTTTTTTTTTTTTTTCCTGGTACTGGGCATTGAACCTAGGACCTTCAGACTTAGCTACAGCCTAGTCCTTTATTATTGTATTTTTTAAGACAGGGTCTCACTAAGTTGCACATGTTGGGTTCAAATTTGCAATCTTGCCGGGAGTTTAGCTCAGCAGTGCAAGCACCTGCAGGGCAAGCATGAGGTCATGAGTTTGATCCTGGTACCAAAAAAAAAAGCAAACTTGCAATCTTTCTGCCTCAGCCTCCCAGAGTAGTGGAATTACTAGTAGTACTCATCCAGCTATACCCTATCTTCAGAGATCTAGTTCTCTCTTCTGAGGTCCTAAGGCATTAGGAAAATAGCTTCTTAGATCTCCAGCTCAATTCCCAAGGCTCTACATTTTAATAATTCATCCCCTTCCCTTCAATCCTTTAGACCTAAGGGTGGAGATAACTCTTCTTATGTTTTCAGTTTGCCAATGCTTAGTAAATGATTCTTAATATTGAGAGCTCGCTGTTAAAATTATTGGTATGGTTTCTGTCTCTCAATTGTATTCTGATTGATATAGTTAGCTCATAATCTGGGAATTGATTTGTAAGACTGGCCAAAAGTACAGCAAAAGCATTCACTTTAGCAAGTGAGACCTGTGATAATGTGAAGAAAAAAATCTAAAATTTATAAATAAGACAGAAGGATAGCTGTGTGTATGTCTGACTTTTCCCAAGTAGCTAGGATTATAGGCCTATTCACACGTAACTTCCCAGGGAAATAGACCTTTAAATATTTATTATTGCTTAAGGGCTACCTTCTGTGAAGTTTAGCACGTTTGTATATTAGTAAGTGGTCAATGATTTTTCTACAGTCATAAATAATTTCTGATGGGGATAGAAAAAGGAATATAAGGCATTACACAAGTTTTTTTTTAATTAAAACCCTTTACCTTTTAGAAGTTTTAGGTTTGCAGATAGATCAATCATATATAGGGAGTTTTCACGTATCTTCTCTCCTGACTCCTAACCTCCACAGTTTCTCCTGTTAGTAACATTTGTATCAGTGTGGTACATTTTTAAAAAATAACTGATACAGTTTTATTAACTAAGGCCCACAATTTCCCATTATGTTCATTCTTTTACTGTCAGTTTTATGAGTTTGTTCTGTTTGTCTTTCATAATATTGGGGATTGAGCCCAAGGCCTCACACATGCTATGCAAATCCTGTGCACTAAATTATATACATCCCTGGTTCTTTTTAAATTTTTTATTTCAACACAGAGCCCTGCTCTATTGCCCAGGTTGGCTTCAAACTCACCATCCTCTGCCTCAGCCTCACAAGTACCTAGGATTATTGGCACATGCCATTGCTCCCAGCTCAGTTTTATGAGGTTTAACAAACACACAATGCCACGTACCTACCATTACCATGCTATACAGAGTATAGTTTTATTGCCCTAAAAAATCCTCTGTGCTTCATCTATCTTCCCACCCTGACCTTCTGGTAACTGCTGATCCTTTTATTGGCTTAAAAGTTCTACCTTTTCCAGGATGTCATGTAGTTTGAATAATAGGACATATGATGGTCTTTTTTCACTTAGCCATATGGCTTCTGAATCCTCTATCACACTGATGTAGCCCAGTGGTAGAGCATTTGCCTAGCATGCACGAGGCCCTAGGTTCAAACCCCAGTACTGGAAAAGGAATCAGTCCTCTATCTATGGCTTGGTAACTCATCTTTGTTTAAACTGAAAACATTTCATTGTATGGATAAATCATAGTTTATTTATCTATTTAACTATCAAGGGACTTTTTGGTTGCTTCCAGTTTTCCCTCATATAATTAAAGTTTCGATAAGCATTTGTGAATAGGTTTTTGTTTGGACATAATTCTTTTGAATACATATCTAGCTAAAGTATAATTGCTGGAATGTATTGTAAGAGTATGTTTACTTTGTAAAAAAAACTGTCAAATAGTCTTTTAAAGTGACTATTTTGCATTTTGCATTACTATCACTTTTTGTTTATTTATCTATTTTTAGTCTGGCTTTGAATTCACCATGTGTCCCAGACTGGCCTAAACATGCGAACCTCCTGCCTCAGCTTCCTAGGATTACTGACGCATACCATCATGCCCCATACCTATCAAGTGTTTTCAGAAATCAAATCAAATCTAGCAATCTTAGCCTAGAGTCTTTCAATCTCTTAAATTCTTCTGTGAACCAGTTTTACCATCTTGACTGCTCCCCAGTTAGAGATAAGGAATTATTAAAGTGTCATATTTTTTACTTTCTAAAAATTGTACCTTGACAAAAATAGCCAACTATTTTCCCCCCATGAAAGATGACCTGACTGATCCACCACAAAAACCAGACTCTTCCACCACTTTTCTAGTCAGGGTTATGACTTCACAGTGACTGTGAGTAAGGGTCAACTCACATGTAAGCTGGCTCAAAAGCTCTTTTAAAAGCTAATGTTTTATGAGTGCCAAAGAGCACTCAGTGAACTGACCCATACACTCATCTAAAAAATATTTCAACATGGAAACTAATTACTAGGTAGACGCAAAATCATTCTGGTGTAAATCTGATAAAAGTACAGTGTTCAAACTGCTCAGTCTCCTTTTTGCTATAGATTTTAATTGTAGTAGCCTCCCTTTTGGGCAAAGATTGAAATCAACCCTGTACAATTGGATCTTGGGCTTATCTCCAAGAAATAAAATCCTCGCTGGGTTTGAGGCCGACAGGCTGAATCCTGACACTGCCCAGAACTTGAACAGGCAGAGGAGCGAGCGTAGAATTACTGCTCTGGTAGTCAGCAAGGCTAGAGTGCGTGGTTTGAATGTCAAGGGCATTTTTGGGTTGGCTGTAAAACTCATTTCAATTCTTCCATCCTCAGACTGTTGAATTGAAGCCTATTTCTCTGCAATGTTAAGTTATTCCAGACCATGGAGAGAATGATTTGCTCTTCCCACTCTCCTCAGAGGTGGAACTATGGGTCCAATGCTGATACTGTGCATACCTAACTTCACACGTGCACGCACACACACAGGCACACAAACCATCAACTAATGTAAAGGCCCCAACATAAACATTAGTTCTCAGAAATGTTCCAAAGATTTTAAAGACTGAAGGTTTTGGTGCTGTTAAATAAAATTTTATCTATCTATCTATCTATCTATCTATCTATGTCAGCTTTTAACTGCTGCAATCTTGCTTCTGTTTCAGATATTTTTTAAAAAACTGAAAACAGAACAAAACAAAAACAAAGAAGAAAGAGAAACAATTGTACTAATTTCTTCCTTCCATCCTTCAGTAAAGTTCCAAAACATAGAAAGAATCCCTCTTTCCTCGTTGGTAGAACTGCCTGGTTGAGACATTCCTTTGGCCACTTTAACTGAAAACTGCATACCTCTGGGACTGAAGCATCCTGGCTCCAGTCTCCTGTCTCAGAACTGACTGAGAACTGTCTACAAAGATAGGCGCACTCTGTGTGAAAGCCCCCAGCAAAACCAACTCCAAACCACACCTGACCCTACATGGAGGTTGTATTTCCAGACAGAAAATATAGTCTCTGAGTTAGTAGCATCAAGCAGGGGTTCTTTTTATCTGCCTGCTGAGCAGGTAACCATCTTCTCAGGAGTGCTCATCTCAGTTCCCATCATATTCCAGGAAATGTAGGGAGTTCTTTTGCCTTTGAAATAGGACAGTTGTCAGTATGACGTGCCATGCTAACCTTCCCCAAGTGTTGGCCCTTGCAAGTGGAGAAGCCTCTCTAGAGGAAATTGAAAAGCTGACTGGACCTTTTTCATCGAGGATACTTGTGCTCCTGGTCCTTTTCCTGCATCAGTTTGTACTTAATGTGTTGTTTTATTTGGCAACGAGCAAGCAAGGAAACCAAGGGTATTAATAATGATAATCGACATTTGAACTTCCTGGGTACGCCATGTACTTGTACCCAAGTGCTGAATAGAAATTTTTAAAAAGGATTATTTGTACATGTGCACAAATGAGACTAAAAATTGCCACAAATTTAAATCATTCATTTCCCTTTGTCCCAGAAAAACACATTTTTGTCACTGTGGCAGTCGAATCAACTTTCCTTTCCTAATTTTGGAGTTTGAAAAGGTTTTATGTTATGAAATAACTTTATTTATGTATTCTGCTACCCTTGCCACAAAAATCTTAAGGCATCCCAACTAAAAACACAACAGCAAAGAACTGCAGCAATTTGGTGATTTTCCGGCAATGAAACGGTTTACATTAGCACAGTTCCTCACAAAAATGATAGTGCTATTGGTGACTCATACGTCGTAAACCTGGTGGCGCTTCTGGTTTTACAATGAATCCCACCTGGTGTACTCATGGATGTTGACTTTGTACCCTTTTGTTTTTTCCTTTCCCCAGCCTTCCTTTGTTAGAAAAGTGGAAAGTCAGTAAAGGATGTAGAAGCTAAGAAACCAGAGGCTCTGGCAGGATTATGATCTACAGAATTCAAATCCTGGGGCAACTGAAATCTGCTGCAAGTTTTGTTGGCATATTAAAATCTGCCTCCAAGAACATTTACCAGAAAAGGAATCTGTGAGGCGAGGAGCTAGTGTCCACAGTTTTATATTAGATGGTCAACATTTCTGTGAAAATCTAAGCTGTGAAGTCTTCTTAGAAATAAGCTAATCTCATAGGCTTGAAGAATATACAGCTTCAAGACTCTAATGTTCCCAAAATCTGCCAAATTCACTGCTTATTCAAAATGGACTCTAACTTGGAGTCAGATGCATGAATACATCTCACAAACAAATAGCAAAGTTGTGCCTAAAAGCAAATATCCTATGCTCTAGGGACTCGAGTCAGCAGTTAAAGTAATGCGGTGGTAACAGCACATACACTGGAAGTCTTCAGAAAAATCAATTTATCTATCTTTCCCTGAACCTTTTCCTTACTGTCATTTGTCATTATTTTATTTCCTTCTTTTCTCCTTTCTTCCTTCCTCCTTTTTTCTTTTTCTATTTTTTTTTTCAGTGTTAAGGATTGAACACAGGGAGCACAGAGCTATAGCCTTAGTCCTTTTTAAAATTAAAATAATAATAATAATTGCTAAAAACATTTTGGAATAGAGTCTTGCTAAATTTCCCAAGCTGGCTGCAAAGTGACCCTTCTGCCTCAGCTTCTGGAGTAGCTGGAAATACAAGTGTGCACCTCCGTACCTGACCCATTTGTCTTTCTTAATAGCCTGATTATCTCATTGCACTTTGCACTAGAGAAGGTAATTTGAAAACAGATTATACCCACCCCCTCTTCCCAAGAAAGGAAAGAAAAAATCCTTCCCTTCAAAAAGAAACCAGAAAATGTTTAGGTATTTAAACTACCAAATCCAATCCCTAACAACCCCTTCTGACTCCCTATCTTCTTTTCTTTTTTAATTACAAATGTGTGACATCCACATAAAACTTTCATGGCTCTATCTGCTGGAAACAACCATCAGAATATGTGAGTGTTTTTCCTTCTAGTCTTTTTTTCTGTACTGAAGATTTAGTACTATGTGTTATAAATTATATATATATCATATTATATTATAAATTGTATTATGTTAAATTATAAATCAGATGTTTACTATAAACAATTCACATACAGAAATGAATAGAAGGAAAACTAACATTTTATATAATACCAATCCTACAGTTAACTTGTGAAAAACTTGAGATATATACATATATAAATGTATTATATATAATCTTGATATATAGTTTCTAATATGTATCTATTACATATTACCTGTTTTATTTTATATATATATTTGTTTTTTTACTAAATGACAATATCTATTGGCTTTGAAAAATGTCTGGATATATTCTAAAAACAAACTGTAGAACAGAATGCATAGTATAATCCATTTGGTAAAAATATTTAAATATATATATATATATTCTGTTTTCAAATAGTATTTCAATGTATGGTTGTACTATACATTTTTATCTAACTCCTACTGGTGAAGAATTGCTATTTCTCATTTTTTTTGCTGTTATAAACAGTGCAGTGGTATCCTACTATATTTATCTTTGTGTAACTGTTTATAAAGTGAAATTGTAACTCAAAGAATATTTGGCATATACATATATACTTACATTTAACATAGCTGCATCATATATAACTGTGACCTCTACTTCTACTAAATATTGCATCATTTCATATTACACTAATATTGAAATTCCACTTTAATGGCCACATATTATAGCCATAATACTACTAAGTCATGTAAATATAGCTAATCAAAGTCATTAGAATTTATACCAATTAATCTTGCAAATAGTATACATAAGATAGTTGTTACTATTTTTAACTAAAAACAGTGGTGTCTGTGTTTAACCACATCCTGAGTACGACTCAATGTGGCTATAAAATGTTTCTTTAAAAACCATCACTTGTTGAGGCAAAGAAATACAGAAGTGATTTTAATAACTGCATTATATTTGAAAAGTCAAGAAAAACTAAAAAGATAGAGGTAGAAAAGAATGATATCCACAATTTTACTAAGAAAATGAGTCACTATTTCAAAGATGAGATTATTTCTTAATAGCAAATCCAAATCACATATGATATATATTTCAATGAAAAATCTTTTTTTTTTTGAAGAGTCATGTCATAGCCTGGCACTGAGGATGTACCTGAGTAAAGTATCTGTCAAGCTGCATGAGACCCTAGTTAGATTCCTCAGTACTGAAAAAAAAGTCATATCAGAGCAAAAGAGGTTTTCTAGGTAATAGTTCATTAGTAGATTATCTAGGAAACCACAGTGTGTTCCAATCAAACAGAACATTTGGTGACCTGATTTCTCAACTCCTTATTTATGTGTATAGTATTCCTGGAGACATGTCTGATGACACCTGTCAAATATTTTCATCCTATCATTGTCAAAAATTTAGTTAAAATACAGACTGGTGAGCTCATTCACATGTATGTCTCCAAGTTGCATTAAATCACAGTTTGATCAGGAATCTGCTTCCTACAATGCCACAAAGGAGGATAAACTTGAGTCATCTGTAGGAACATGAATGCACTTGATTAACTGAAAGAAATCAAACACTCCAGCTTAAATATCATATGCTTTCTTTTATATGAAAAACCCACAGTATAAAGAAATTAAAGATCAAAATAGAAGACACTAACAGGAGATAAGGAGGTATAACTTTTGCAAAGGGGATGGGGTCCAAGAGATGGAAGGATAAGGCAAGGAGGGAAGAAAGAGGACAGAAAAACAAGATGTGTTGTGTGCAAACTTCCATGATGAATGTAATCACTGGGCACTGCAAACATGGACTACTATAGTGGAAAAACAATCTGCTTTTCTAGAACCATTAACTCTGGACTGAAATTCTGAACACTTCTATTTACTTTATGTAAATCATTGTCTATAATCCGTAACAGTCAAAATTTTTTGAGTGGAATATATTTTTCAAATAAAATCTTATATAGAAACTTAATATATACAATATTAAAGAAAAGGCTGCCAGGCCCCAGCTCAGAGCCCCACTTCTTCAGCTCTGTCCTATCTCCAGCACTGTTGTCCTTGCAGTGCCCTCAGTCTGAGGCTGGGTCCAACATAAGTAAAAGTGAAAGAAAGTCATACTCAGGATGCTTGTAAGGCGAGACCAAGTGTGGAAAAAAGATGAATCCTATCTTCTACAGATGCATACTTCTCATGTTTAGTGCCATTTAAACTACATGAAATAACACAATTATGCATACTGTCTAAAGTGGCCAATCTCAATATTAACCAACTCAGATCATATGGGAAGTGTTTCTTCTTAATGCCCAGCTTAACTTAATTTGAACTAGAAAAATATTCACAAATATTATTAGAGATCATATAATTAATAGGAATGTATTGAAATAAATCCATCATTTTTATTTTAGCAATACTATAAATATAAACTTCTATCTTTTTAATATAGTAAATATTTTGTGTAGGCCAGGCATGGTAGCACACACCTGTAATGCCAGCACGCAGGAGGCTGAGGCAGGAGAATTGTTGCAAGTTTGAAACCAGTCTGGGCTACCAAGTAAGCTCAAGACCAGCCTGAACTGCATGGCAAGACCCAGTCTCAAAAAGACAAAAATAAATAAATATTGTGTGTATGTTTGGAGACTAGCCTAACTATAATCCAGTTAGGCATGATAGGTTTAGTTTTAATAAGGTGTTTTGTTTCTGTGATACTGGGGATTGAACCTAGGGTCTCACACATACTAGGCAAGCACAGAGCTACATCTTTAACTACTTTTATTTTATTTGGGGCCAAGGTCTTGCTAAATTACACAGGTTGACCTTGAACTTTCTCAGCCTCCTGAGTAACTGGGATTACAAGTATGCACTATTGCCCTAGCTTAATTCTATAAGGATGAAAGACTTAGAAGTCCTAGAAATTTGGTATTAGATAGCCCTATCTTTAAGCACTGCTTTACTTGAGTCCAAAGACCACCTGCATCAGATTCATTTTGGGTTGTTAAAAAAAAGGTTTCTCTTCTTCATCTCCAAAGATTCTTGTTCAGTATTAGGGGAGAAGTCTGAAATGTGTACTTTTTCAAATGGCCTCCAGCTGACTCCAATGTGTACTCAGTCAGTCAAGAAGTTGGCAGTGAAGAATTCCTGAGGTGACAGGGAATTTTGGTAGGCAGGTATGAAGAACTCAGCAGCAAGAAAACTAGAAAACACTGCCAGCATATGGCATTTGGGAACTGTGAAGCCAGTCCTGGGTTTGTTTTCTGATCTATGCTTCAATTCTTTCTCTACTGTGTTCAGTGTAGCAGGGCACTTGACCCCTGCAGGCTCTTTCCAAGGCCCTGTGGACAGCCTTCCAGTTGGGATCAGCCACAAGACATACTGTCATGAGTGTGGGGGCAGAAGGAAGAAGCCAGCATTTCCCCCATGTATCCATCTTAAATTTTCCTAGCCCCTTTTTTGGCCGTAATTGCGTCTTCATCATGGTTCTAGCTTGCACCAGACTGGCCCACTATGGTTCTTGTTCTTACTCTCACTAGCTGACCACAGCCTATGGACTTCAATTATATCATCCTCTCCCTCTGTTTCTCCCTCCTAGAGGAGGAAGTGCCTTCCTGTTGCTACTGATAATCAGGATGCTTTAACATTCCCTAGCTTTCCGGCTCCTCCATCATTCCCATCGCCAATTCCTTTCATCTATTGTAAATATGCAGAACATGTTCTCTTCTCTTTTCCTTGTTGGATCTTGGCTGATACAGGACCAGATACAGCGGGGAGGTAATGTTCAGAGCTGGGCCTCCAGTCAGTCCCAGGGTAGATAGGACTGGAGAGAACAAGGCAGACAGGGCCACAGTAGGACCCTTGAGTGTATGCCTTAGAACTCTCCAAACAGGTGAGGGAGCGTCCCATAGGCCATATCCCCAGGGCCTCCACAAAAGAGCACAAGGATATAATGTCTTCTGAAAACCATACCAGTGGTGTGAACTGTATATAGCAGCTGCTTAGTAAATATTTATTGGTTGGCATATGTATTTTGCAAGGGAAGCTACTTGATCAGATTTCGGGGGAAGAATTCAAAATACATTACTTTTTTAATCCTATCTACTAATATTTCTGTCATTGTAAAGAAATGAAAGGCTACTTTTGCTGGGTGTGGTAACACATACCTATAATCTCAGCACCCAGGAGGCAGAGGCAAGAGAATTGCCATTAGTTTGAGGCCAGCCTGGACTATATAATGAGTTCAAGGCCAGCCCAAACTACACATCCTGTATCCAAAAAAAAAAAAAAAAGGTTATTTTTTTCTGCTATTTATTTTTCGGCACACAGAAAGTTTTTTGAACTGGATAATATCTTCTTGGACTTAGTTCAGTTAATTCAGAAAAGAAAGCCTATGAGCTAGGAATATATTTTTATCCACCTGGAAATGAGCATGATTTTCAGATGTTTTAGTTTTGTAAAAAACATATGTTAAACAGATAAGCAATGTCAGATAGTTGGTGTGGTTTTGTTTGTGTTTTGTAGTATTAGGAATTGAGCCCAAAACCTTCACACTGAGCTATATCCCTAGCCCTTGTGAGATAGAGTCTCTCTGTGTAGTGCAGGCTGGCCTCACACTCGCAGGGATCCTCTTGCCTCAGCCTCATGATTGTGAGGATTACAGATGTGCAGGACTAGGCCTGGCCCCCTTTTTATTTTGAGATGATGTCTTGGTAAGTTGTCCAGATTGATTTCTAACTTGCAATCCTCTTGCCTTAGCTTTCCAGAGTGTTAGCATTACAGGCATGCACAATTATGCCGGCCAGATGTTTTTATTAGATTTTTTACCAGTTTGTTAGTAAAATGTTAACATTTCTTGAAGAAGTAAGGCCCTAGTTTACCTTGAGTACAAAATTCAAGAACAAATAAAATGTGTCAATATTAATGAGTTAATTTTTTAG
>PVJX010042988.1:0-13879 GCA_004027295.1 Dolichotis patagonum | reverse complement strand
CAGTGCCTCCCATGAGTTCAATTGGAGGTCTAGAGCCCACAAGAGGGACTCACACCAGTCTTTTTTAGAGATCTGTGCTGGGAAGGCCCAAAGGTCAGCGGTGGAAGCAAGAAGTCTATGCCAGCAGGGTGAAGGAGCTGTGCTAGTAGGTTGAGGATTCTATGCTGGAGCTGAGAAGTCACACTCACAACAAACACCAGGGCTGTCCTGAAAAGTACCACAGTCATCCTCAGTGACACAGAGGCCCCGAGCTCCTCCAATGACAAGCACAGTCGAGTACATGCCAGGAAGCCAGTAGGACGAGTTCTTCCTGGAGACCAAGCGGCACACGTCTTCCTATCCAGAGCCAGGAAGCAATGCTCGATGTGAGGACGAGAGCTTCTCCAGGAGAACCTAACAGCTCAAACAGCAACACATAGGAGAACCCACAATGCCTCAACGCATCTCAACACATCAATGCCTAGCTTCTCCTTCTCTGCGTCTCTATTTATGCTGGCAACTTTCCTCAGATGAAACTTCTACACTCAGCAGCATGGTGATTCAATTCCACTGATGCTAAGTTGACCACCAGTTTTTAATCCATAACAATAGCTATTGTAACAGCAAGCAGAAACATTGAACACCAAGGATTTGGAGTCAGATTTATTTATGGCAGTGGGTACTGATTAGGATCATTCTCAGAATATCAGGCCCTGATCTCTTGTGGTCTAGGGCTTATATGACATAAGCAAACAGGAAGTACAGAAGCAGAATGGTTTGTCAATTGAGGATTGGTTTATACAATGTGCATCACAGTGACCAGCCATACATCACAGTGACCAGCTGTTTCTAAGAGACAGGAGCAACTGGAACTAGAATGGGAACTATTACCTGGGTTACTAAGAAACTGAAGTATACTGGCTGGAGAGGAGCAGTTTCTGTTACATTTCCCCCATCTTAGTTTTCCTGAAAAATCTTTGCTGGGCATATTATATGTGATCTTCTGAGACAAGGCCCAACTAGAAGCAGTAACAGTGTTGTCAGTGATCCTAGGATGGGCCCTAACCAAGCTCCCCCAGATTGTCTTATTACAGTTTTTTCCTAAATTGTTTTTAGAAAGAGGCGTAATTTAGGCCTGTCTGTTTTGTAACATTATTCTGGCAAGGTAGTGAGGGAGTTAATCTGATCTAGGAAAAGTGTCCAATGTGTCTTGAATACTCATCAAATCTTGTTCAAGGGTCTGATTGCTTGTTCTATTCTCTTATGGCAACTATCCATAGCATTTAAGACAAAAAAAAAAAAAAAAACTCCACAATTATCGGGAGGGAAGCAAGGGACAGAGAAATGGCTATCCCAGAGCCAAATCTGTTGCTAGTACCTCCCTGAAAATAGTGAGAGAATTCCCAAACCCTTGTAACAATTGAGTAACAATCCAAAAAGGATGTATGGGTTGGGAACTTCAGAATGCAAGGTGATAGCTTCATTGTTGACAGCATGGAGATCTTGCCCGAGGCAGTTAACAGTCTATCAGGCTGATGTGTGGCTGGATGCTTGTCTGTGCTTCCCGTGACATCTGACAGCAATAGGAGTTATGGTAAAATGGTATGGTTGATGGCTAGGCCTGGAGGTGAGTCTTTTTTTTTTTGGATTGAACTCAGGACTTCACGCTTGCCAAGCAGGCACTTGTGCCACTGAGCTAAACCCCCAATCTTGGAGGTGAGTCTTTAGTTTATACTTCTGAGAGGAGTTTTCAGAACTTCAGGATTGCAGTTCTTTGTCTCAGGCTGATGCAGGCATCATCTTCTTCTCAGGCCTTCAGTCAAACTTTGGAACTCAGAAGCAATTGCAGACAGTCATCTTGGGTGGGAGTTAGATGATACCATCTGACCAGAATAGGCATAGCTATGAAGCAGAACATTCTGGGCAAGGAGGGCCTCTGTGGCTAAATGTAGACAATGGCTAGCTGGAACCAGTTCAATTGGCTGGAAGTATACAAGTTGGAAGCAGATGAAACTGTTGGCAGCAACTGCAATAACTGACAAGAATGCCAAGACAGCATTCTCATAAATATTGGGCCTCCTTTTTCCTTTTTTTTTTTTCTTTCTTTGAGACACAGGGAGTGGTTTGGTTTCATTTTAACTCCATAATCTCAGAAAAGCCCCTTTTCCTGTAATAAAGGACTGTAGGTTGACTAATGAATTCCCATCTCTGACTTCCTGTGTGTGTTGTGTACCCTTAAATGAAGGTGCAACAGACAAAGAGTGGGTGCCCCTTAGAGAGAGAGACCATTCAGATGCCTGCCTGGCTGTACCCTTCACAGGGACTTAGGCATGACTTGGCTAAGGAGGGTGTGAGGCAACATTACACTATCTGTCAAATGCTACAGAACCACAGGTGAGGGCTCAGTCAGCCCCCATAACCAGTTGTTCTCAGTCTTGGTACAGACAGAGCAGGCTATTGTTTACTCTGTCCATTCCACTTACACATTCATTTAACAGGCATTCAGAGGTTAAAGCACTCCAACCTCCTTCCCTTAAGAGTGCTCTTGACTAACAAGAGGTGATCAATCTCCCCTTCTGCTCAAGCTGAGCAGGACTGTCAGACAGACTAACTGGTGTGTCCCAGGGCATCTTACAGGAATCGTGCAGGTAGACAGTCAGACAGACAGACAAACAGAGACTGCAACCTCTACTCTTTGGGATCTGATGTGAGTTGCTTGAGCAGGGAGCTAAGTATCCTCCTCCAGACCTCTGAGGGGACTCATAAATCTTGAGAATGCACCTTCCTGCTGGGACCTGGAGAGGTCCTTGCTCCTTCCATGAGGGCCATGACCAGTGACCAAAGAAATCAGCATGGTCAGTCTTCCTGGCCAATACACCAGATGCAGTGGCAAGCAGAAATAACAAAATGACACTGAGGATTTGGAGACATATTTATGTATGGTAATGGGCACTGTTCAAGATCATTTCCAGAATATCAGGTCCTGATCTCTGGTGTTCTAGGGCTTATACGGGATAAGCAAGCAGGAAGTACAGAGGCAGAATGGCTTGTCATCGGGAATTTATACAATGTGCATTATAGTGACCAGCTATATGTCACAGTGACCAACTGTTTCCAAGAGGCAGCAGCAACCAGAATTGGAACAGGAACTATTACCTGAGCAACTAAAAAACTGAAGTATACTGGTTTAGTTATACTACAACATAGTCAGAGACCACCATGGGGATAAAGATCAAACAAACTCCTGGAGCAGTAAGCTGTTACTCATCCAAACCATGATTTGCATTTTCCTCTGAGGGAGTCAGGGACTTAAAGTGGTTTTTGCTATAAATAAATAACTGTGACTTCACTTGGGCTTGCAAATGTGAAATAGGAAGTAACTGAAAGTATAACAAAGCTTGACCTTCATTTTATAAAAGTCTGATTTCAAAACCTCAGCTCTGCAGATAGGCATGATTGTTATTTAGGGATGTCTATCTAAATGATTAATAAACAAGGTTTATTAATTCTAAATTTACTTAGCCCATTTCATCACCCTTCCTAACTCAGAACATCCTCACCCAGAAGTGTGATTGCCCTAAACCTATGGTCACCTTGGATCCAGTGGAGCATCACCTGACTGAATTTACCCAAGTCATGAGATTTCCTCCCATAGAAACTGAATTGCCCTTCAAGTCAGGAGGTTTCAATCTGAGCCATGAAAGCAGGTCTGGAGCCAGGGATATAGCTCAGCAGCATAGTGCCTACCTGGCAAGCATGAGTTCATGAGTAGGGTTCCTGGTACAAAAAAAAAAAAAGGTCTGAGATAACGATGGATTAGACCTAAGCCAACTATCGCTTGCCTGGATAGCAATGGCCCTTGCTTTTATTAATAATATAAATTAAATTTCATGCACAAATTTACAGAAAAAAATATAATTAGGAAAAAACCATGGTAGCCAGGCTTGGTGGCACACACATGTAATCCCAGCACTTGGGAGGCTGAGGCAGGAGGATTGGTGTGAGTTTAAGGCCAGCCTGGGTTACAAAGTGAGTTCAAGGCCAGCCTGATCTACATAACTACATAGTGAAACCCTGTCTCAAAAAGTCAAAAAAAAAAAAAAAAAAAAAAAAGCAATCCTTGTCACATCTGATGGAAAAAATTGCCACCAGCATGTAAAAGGCTTTTACAGACAAAATTGGCACCAGTGGGAATAGCCATTACACAACACCATCCTGGTTTCAGGAAGTCTGAGTATCACCTCAGTTCTAAGGAGTTTAAGAACATTTGTACCACTGCCTGTGGCCATACTATCTCTGCCCCCAGACCCTTCAAGACAATGGTGCCACAAACCATGCCCTGGTAATCACCTCCAACACTTAGCAACCATTTCCCTTCTTAAATCTGAGCTCTCCCAATCCCCTTCCTTGACTGTCTTTTCAGATTCAGCCCTTGCTGAGTACAGTGCAGCTCTCAGATTCTTGCGGGGAAGGACAGTGGGAGGATGGAAAAATAAAGATAAGAGTCAGAATACAGAAAGCTGAGGTCAGATGGAGCGCTCTCTTTCTCTCTCTCTCTCTCTCTCTCTCTGTCTCTCTCTCTCTCCCTGGATAGGAGGAAAGGAACTGCTCAGCCACGACAGCACATTTATTAATATGTTTGACAGATTGATGTCATGCAACACGCCTCTGCCTAGCAACCTGTTTGCATGGCAGCCTTAGGGCTCTTCCTGTTTTCAGAGCAGGAACAGCTTGTTCACATGGCTCACCTCGGGAACTCTGTTTTCAGGACCAGCCTTGCTCCAGACCCTCACGTATGATTGGTCTCCAACTTCAGCCACTCCCCATAAGCCCTCTCCCAAGGATATCAATTAAACCAGCCTTGTTGCTCACAATGGCTGCATGGGTGGTCTCTTTACTTTACTTCCCTCAAGGGCTCTGGTACATCTAGTGCAGAGACCTGGGACTTGGTAACCCTTCCTGGAGGGCTTTCAGGCCCTGTCCAAGCTTTTCACTCAGATGAGGCTGTTACAGGCCGCTGAACCAGTTAGAAATAGTATAGGCAGTCAGACAGGACTAGGCCCTTCAGGAAGCTGGCAGAGGACCAGATATCTGATGACCTTGGAGGGGACACACACCTCTTGCTGTGGGCCAGATCTCAAGACAGAAGGCAAAAAAAAATACAATCCCTAGGGATTAAGTCTGGATTACCTTGAAGTCAGGAGTCACCATACCAATTCCTAGGGAAGAGTCACTGCTCTCTAAGAATGCCCACTTTATACATGGCTCACTTCCCTATTAGTTCCCAGTGTAATCAATTTTACCTAAACTATTGATCTTATTGGCTAACTAGTTATGTCCCACCTTATGCCCATCTGCTTTGTGAGTTCCCAGTCTTCCCCTGCCTTGAACCCATGGTTTTACTCTATAAAAGTCCCTGGAAAAGACAGAGTCCTGGGACTCTGGGACCCCTTCTGTTTCTCTGCAGACAGAAGCTTTCTTTCTCTCGATAAATATATTCTACTCTTCACCTCCGTTGTTCCTAAAATTCATTCTTCGATTTTAGAGAACACCAGCTCCTACTGGACATAGTAGGTCAGGAGTTTCATTCCCCTATGTCAAGGCCACCCAGTGACATTGGTTCTTCAAACCTCACCTTTGACTGTGCTCTAGGTAGTCCCTGACAACCCTTCAGATCAGGTACAGTTAGTTTTTCCTTTCACTCCTCTCACCAGCTGAGACCTTTCTTTCTTAATCCTTCACTAACCAAGACTTTTTTCCTTCTAACCCCTCAGCAGCTGAGACAGATGAAGCAGGATTTAAAGAAAAATAATCTTTCCCAACCTTGAACAATCTCTCAAAACATCCCCTTCCCTATGTCTGCAACTTCTTTTTCTGGTATAGATAAGATCAGCAACTAATTGTTACGGGCAGCTGAGTTAGAAATATTGTAGACAGTCAGACAGGGCTGGGCCCTCCAAGGAGCCAGTGCAGAAGACCAGATATCTTGCAACCTTGGAAGAGACAGACATCTCTTTTGCAGGCCAGATCTCAAGACAAAAGGCAAAACAAATGCAACCATACCCTAAGTATAAACAGCAGGGATTGATATTCTAAATAGGTATGGATCAATTTGAAGAAGCCAGGAGTCACCATCCCAACCCCCTACAGGAAGAGTCACTGCTCTTCAAGCATGCCTGCTTGCTAAGTGACTCTCTTCCCCATCTGTCCCTGATTTGGTCAATTTTACCTGAACAATTAATCTTATTGGTTGACCATAGTTCTGTCCCACCTTATGCCCTCTTGCCTGGAGAGTCTCCATTTTTCCCCACAGTGGACTCACCTCACCTTGTGGTTTTGCCCTATAAAAGTCCCTGGAAAAGGCAAAATCCTCAGCAACCTACTCAGGACTGCTTCTCCCAGACAAAAGCTTTCTTTCTCTCAATAAATATATTCTGCTCTTAACCTCTATTGTTCCTAAAATTCAATCTTCAATTTTAGACAACAGGAGCTCATACTGAACATCTAGTAGGTTGAGAGTTTCATTTCCCTACATCACTATGACCTGTAAACAAAGTTTGTGATGCTCTTCTCACTGGATTCATAAGGCTCTGTCTTTTTCAAGGCTGAAGTGATTGCTTTGTCTTGCTTCTGTACCCTCACTTGCAATCCCCCTCCCTCTAGCTTCTCTCCACTAGAAAAATCAACCCCTCTATCAAAATATATAAACACTAGAGCCTTTCCTTTAGGGCTTGCTCAGTCATTTTTTGAACATAATAAGGTTGAGTCAGGTGTACATCAAATAAAATCCTCTTGTTTTTCCCCATTGGTCTCTCTGATCTCTTGGAATCTGCAACACAGAGAGGCTCATTTCACTTTCCATGTTCCATAAATCTGGCACTAGTCAAAGAAATTCTGTGGGACGTGTCTTCCCTTGGTGACTGAACAATCAGTGATGACTGCCTTGGTCAGTCACTCACCCATGTTGTGTTACAGCCGAGTCCCAGCTGGAGACATCTGCTGTGGACCTTTCTTGCTGTTCTCATTACCTCTCTCTGCTCTCCATGGGAAATCTCCCTTCTTCTGCTTCCCTCTCCTCCCTGTTAGTCTGTCTCCTGTAAAACCTAAAACTTCTCCATCTCTCTTGCTCTGACACCAAAATGCCCAGTAGTTTTTGGTAATTCTGGTTAACCACAATATAAACTTGAAAATGACTCTCAATGGCACCCTGCCAAGCCCCCTGCCTTGGCTGTCACCTCTATGTCCTCCCCTCACGCAGAGCCTCCTGTTGATCTGATGCCACTCGCTAACTCTAACCCTCCTCTCTATCCAAAGCTGCCCTCTAACCCTTCTCCATATGCTCTACACAGCCTCACCCTACCTCACACCTGGTCCAAATTACAGTTTGGGCCTAACCCATTGCCCCACCCTTTAGTTCCTATTCCATAGAGTGGCAGGAGTGGAGGCCGTAGTTTGAGTCCATATTCTCTTCTCTTTGTCAGACTTCTCCCACATCAACCAGGGTCTGAGCTCCTCCTCCTCTGACTCCACCCAAAAATATTGAAGAGTTTCAGTAGCCAGTATGGTGGCTCATGCCTGTAATCTCAGCAGTTGGGAGGCTGAAGGAGGAGGATCACCTTGAGTTCAAAGTTATAGTGAGAACTTGTCTCAAAAAAAAAAAAAAGAGCTGGGGATTTAGCTCAGCAGAATAAGCACCTGCCTGGCAAGCATGCAGTCATGAGTTCGATCCCCAGTACCAAAAAAAAAGAGAGAGAGAGAGAGCTCCAATACCTTAACGGAGTCATGCAGCCACACCTTTGCTGAATTAACTGTCAATCTTTGCTTCGCTCTGTCCTTTAATGAACAAGAATGAATGTATCCTCTGGCCCAGTTTTATGGGGATGACCACAGGCACCTTCAGCCTGACCTTCCCACAGGCCCCAGAGCTATCTCCCTGAGAGGATCCAGACTATCAGGCAGGATCCCAGGACATAGCGGTCAAGATCACATGATCTCTTACCTAGCAGAGGGGCTTTGCAAGACAGTCCACTGTTATACTCTAACCTAAGCACCACCATCCTGTTCTGTATGCGCCGTTTCCATTGTCCTAGATTCCAACCTTTGTTCCTCCTAAAATTCCAGAGGCCTGGCCAAAACCCCCTTACCTTTGCAGCTGTGACCTTCTTACTCTGTAGAATTCCAGGAATTTGGCAAGTCCCCTTCCTGCAAAGCTGTTACCTTTGTTCTCTGTAAATTTCCAGGAACTAGCCAACCACCAAGCTACGAAGCCGTAACCTTTGTAAACTGACCTTGAGCTGTAAAGCTTCCCCTAATCAGCCCACCACAAGTTGTAAATCCCTGTAAATCCAGCTGTCTCTGTAGAAGGTCATCTTTGCCCCTCCCAACCTTTGCTTTGCTGTTTTTTCCTTTATAAACCCCTTGGAAATGTAACCTGGTTGCACAGTTCTGCAGATTCCACCGCATCTGTGCCACTGGTGCCAGCTAAAATAAAGCGCTATATTTTTCCCCTTTTTTTGGATGTTGTCTCATTTTTGAGGTACCACACCCACAAAGTAGTTAATTTTGATAAACTCAGAGAAACCACTCAGGGCTGGGGATTTAGCTCAGTGGCATAAGCGCCTGCCTGGCAAGGGCGAGGTCATGAGTTTGATCCCTGGTACCAAAAAAATGTGACTTCCAGACAAACCACTCAGTCTAGAAATAAAAATCTGACCCAATTTATGGCCCACCTGGCTGCCACCCTTAGGCAATTCATAACATTAGACCCAGAAAAGCCAAAAGGGCAACTTATTCTCAAAATGCATTTCATTACCCAGTCAGCCCCAGACATTCACAAAAAGTTACAAAGACTAGAGACTGGCCCTCAAACCCCACAACAGGAGCTAATTAAACTGGTCTTAATGAGACAAGGCCTGGGAGTGATGGTGCATACCTGTAATCCCAACCTTTGGGAGGCTGAGCCAGGAGGATCACTGTGAGTTTAAGGCCAGCCTGAGACACATAGTACAAGGTCTCCCTTGCTTACATAGCAAGACCCTGTCTCAAAAAACATTTAAAAACTCTTTGAGACAAGATCTCACTAAATTGCTAAGTAAGCCAACCTGGACTCAAACTTGTGATCTTATTCCTGCCTCAGCCTCCTAGAGTGCTGGAATTACAAGCATATGCCACCATACCCAGCTCCTTGCTCTATTTGTTGTTGTTGTTATTGTTCTTGTTTGAGATAGGGTCTCACTGTGCAGTTCAGGCTGGCATTGACCTCAAGGGCACCCCTCTTCCCTCAACCTCCCAAATTCTGGTTGTACTGATAGAACAATGGAATCTCATAAACCACTCTGCTCCACCCACTTGAGTTTGGGCGACACCCCATGGCCAAGCTTCCTTACATTGTTCCAGGAGAGGTAGAAACTAAAATAACAAAGACCCAGGAAATCTCTGAAGCAGGTGAGCATCTATATGTAAAATGAAGGCTTAGCCTTCAGTAAACTTTCTCACTTTATCCTTATTAACAATTCATGAAGCTGGGTGCAGTAGCCCTCGCCATAATCCCAGTAATCCCAGCACTTGGGAGGCTGAGGCAGGAGGATTGCTGTGAGCTCAAGGCCAATCTGGGCTACAAAGTGAGTTCAAGCCTTAATCATATAGTGAAACCCTGCCTCAAAAAAAAAAAAAAAGAAAAGAAAAGAAAAGTTCATGAATATGGATTACATCTTAGAAAGAAATGGTAGTACATGCCTGTAATGCCAGCACTTTGGAGGCTGAGGCAGGAGGATTGCTGTGAGTTTGAGACCAGCCTGGGTATGAATGTGTTCAATGCCAGCCTGAACTTCATAGCTAGACCCTGTCTCAAAAACAGTATGGAATGGGGCTGGGGATTTAGCTCAGCGGCATATGTGCCTGCTTGGCAAGCACAAGGTAGTGAATTTGATCCCTGGTACCACAAAAAAAAAAAAAAAAGTATGGAATCAACTACTACATGTGGTTTAATCAGAATGAATTCTGGCCCATGCACGTTCACTGAAAGCCCCTGAGATAACTCAGCACCCTCTCAAGCATTCATGTCAATCATACCTAGGGGCCCAATTTAAAATATCCAGGCTGAAGTGCATTTCTTTTAAAATCTGAAAGCCTGGTTTATCTGTGTGCTATGTGCTTTTTGTTTTCTTGTCATTCCAGCACCACTTTTCTGTTAGTGTTACATTTTTTTGTTGGCATGGGCTTACCTTGAGAATTCTTCCTATGATCTTCAATAAATATAGCTGCTTTTCTTGCTGTTGGATGCACATTTGCAGTTCTTTGCTCGTTATACACAAGAGCCTGGAATCTACAGTCAGGACCCATCCCAGAGTATCGCTGGGTTTACAGGTATGGGCCACAATGCCTGCTTTTGCTCTTCTGAATCATCCACTTTGGTAGAAGCCAACTTACCGTGCCATGAAGACACTCAGGAGCCACATGGCCATGGACTGAGGGCTTGAGCCAACAGCCTTACGGATGACCCCTTTTGAGAATAGATCATCAACTTCAGTTAAATTTAAAGACTGCAGCTCTGGCTAGTGACTTTTTTTTGTACCAGGGATCGAACTCAAGACCTTGCGCTTGCCAGGAAGAGGCTTATAGCCTCTTGTTTTGTTTGTTTGTTTGTTTGTTTGTTTTGGAGACAAGGTCTCATTATGTAGGCTGGCCTTGAACTCACTTTGTAACCCAGGCTGGCCTAATACTCAAAGTGATCCCACTGCCTCAGCCTCCTGAGTGCTGGGAGTACAGGCATGTGCCTCCCAGTCTCTGGCTAACATTTTAACTGCAACCTAGTGAGGAACTGTAAACTAGAGTCACCACATTAAGCCACTCCCAAATTCCTAATACACGGAAATCAGAGTGGTAATTTAATTGCATCAAGTTATAGTGTTTTGAAAACACTGTATATGTAAATATTTAAAACAATTTACTGTAAAGATCTTAGCTGCCAGAAGGTATGGTAATACTTGCCTGTTCTCCCAACACACTTGGAGGCTGAAGTAAAAGGATTCAAATTCAAGGCCAGCCTAGGCCATTCACAGACTTAGCGTAAAAGGTCTCAAAATAAAAATTAAAAAGTGCTAAGGATGTAGTGCAAAAGCCCTGGGTTTAGTGTAGTTACAATGAAGCTGCAGGAGTCACTACCTTCCCTTCATTTAATTCTAATTAGCACCCTACAGTTTTTCCTGCTCCCTTTGTCCTAAGAAAGGCAGAAAATAAAGTAACAAAAGGTTGAGATGGCTAATGGCTTAAGCCTGTTGGATCTCCTAGCTTAACCTTTGGTCACCTTTACCCTACTCCCACCTCATTATAGGTTCATAAATATGCATTACGTGTCACACATATGATTAAGATCAGAGTTAATTCTGGGACAAGCTTGTGCATTGGGAGCCTCGAAGATGACTCAGTACGCTGTCAATCACACTTGTCCATCACACCTACAGATTCAGTGGGAGGCACCTAAATTAGTAGAGGTACGTGGCCTTTAAATTGTGAAAGCCTTATTTATCTGCTCTTTCTTTGTTGCTGTTGCTACTTCCATGTGCTTTATCCTGTGTGCAGTACTTTTCTGTCATCCTGGCACCTTTGCCTCTCTATGCTTTATCTTATGATGTCATAGACTTACCCTGTGCAC
This sequence comes from Dolichotis patagonum, assembly GCA_004027295.1. Classification (NCBI taxonomy): domain Eukaryota; kingdom Metazoa; phylum Chordata; class Mammalia; order Rodentia; family Caviidae; genus Dolichotis; species Dolichotis patagonum. Next base: position 2,247 of record PVJX010042988.1, on the reverse strand, counting down.
AGTTTCTTGTGACCTTCAATAAACATAGTGAAAGGTTCTTGCCCTAGTATAAACTACTGTACAATTATGGTGATGGTCTAACATGGCAGAAGGCCAAAGCCGGAATGCCTACCACTTCCTGCTTCTTCCTCAGCCCTAACTGAAAGTCCCCTTCCTGTTTGCAAGCACAGAGAATTCCAGTTAGTTCCTCACGAGTCATCAATGCCCACCCTAAGCTCCACCCCTGGTCAAAGGTTACATATGTCTCATAACCCTCATATTCCAGTCAAAAGAGACGGCCCAGCCGCCATGGGTTGTGTGCTCCTTTCCATGTCCTCACCTCAATAAACCTATTCTTTTTGTACTTTTGCTTCTCTATTGTGCCAGAAAACTCTTTCATAATGATGCCTTGAGACTCAGATGGCAGAGTGCCTTAGCTCCTGGGAGCCACTCCCAGTTTGAACTCCCCTGCCTATGAACCACCTATTTTTTCCTCCAGGACTCTTTACTTGCCCCCACTAATTCGCATGCAACAACGACCTTTCTAACTTACCACAGGTGAGCTGCCATCCGGGGTTTTCTGTTTCCGTTCCTAAAATTCTTAAGCTTGCGTCAGAAAACCTATCCTTGCCATGCCTGGACAGAGATACCTTTCACATTCCTTGGGCAGCACAGCCTGAGGCAAAACTGTTACTTTTGTTCCCTGGGACCCCGCCCCACACTCTTCATTGTCCACCGAGAATGGGTGGATATTGGGACTTTCGGTGTCACACTTTCAAAACAGGTGATGACCTCTTTTGGTAGATGTGATCCAAGACAGCTTCCAGTTCCTTGGGGGGGGGGGCGGCTAAGGCTCTTATGTCCTGAGGTGAAGTTGTTCTCTCAGCTCACTTATAATTCGGTCATGGGGGGCCACTTCCTGGCCCCCCCCCCGTAAAACATGCCTCTGGGGTGCCTGGTTCATAATCTTGGTGCTCTTGGCTTCAAGAAGGCTATGAAGGGGCTGGGGATTTAGCTCAGTGGCATAAGCGCCTGTCTTGCAAGCGTGCATTCATGAGTTCGATCACCGGTACCGATTTAAAAAAAAAGAAGGCTATGAAAATAAAAAAGCTGATCTTTTATTTATGCTTTTGTCACAATGGTGGCAAGTTGGCAGAAACTCTTCATTTTTAGGCCTTTTTTACTTTAAGGACATGTCTTTCTCTCACTCTGTCTTGTATAATGGTCCAAATACTTCTGGCTCACTCTGTTCTACCAGGAACTCTCTCTCCCTCCCCACTGGACCTCTTAGATGATCCGTCTCCTGTCTTTATGGCTCCTCCCCTGTATCTCCCAGACCAAATCCCGCAGCTTTCTCAGCCAGAGGTTTCTGTGCTCCCTGGGCAGTCCTCTCCCCCTTGCTTACTCCCAGTGGCCGCTAATCCTTCCCTTAGTTTTTCTTCCCAGTTTCCAATTTCTCAATCCCCTCCACCTGAGCCATTTATTCCATCCGATGGTTCTTTGTCCCCTACACCTGGGTTGCCATTTTCCCCGCCAGCCCACCATACTCAGTCTCATGCACTCCAGCATTCCATCAAGCCACGTGGTTCTCAGCAGCCATCTTGCTGCAGCTCGTGGAGGACAGCCACCATCTTGCGGCCCTCCGTCACATGGGTCGCATGACAGTGCACCACCATCTTGCAACAGGTCGCAGGGTCAGTGGTCGCCCTCTTGTGGTCCCTCATCATGGGACCAGCAGCAGCCATCTACAGGCTGGTCCCGAGGAATTAATTCATATTCATGTTCCTTTTTCCCTCTCTGACGTATCTCAGAGTAACCATAAATTAGGTTCCTTTTCTGCTATTCTTATTTCAAGAGATCTCTTATTATAGTTCAAATTGGGCAAATATATTTGAGTGCACTCTGATTTTATGACATGTTTGTCAGTCTGTTTATACTGTTGTCTGTTGTCTGTTTGTCCAGTCTGTTTATACTGTATAGATCATCTGTCCATGTCTGTCCATTTACCTGCTCTGTAAACAGCTGTTCCTTTTTATTTGAGCTCAACAATCTTTTTTCCTCTTCTTTTGCATTTTCAGATCATTTAATCAAGGTTTATTTGGGTTATAGATTTAAAAAGCATGCTTCCACCTAGGCTGCCAGCTGGTCAAAATGATGCTAAAACTGGTTAAACAAAATCCCTTGAGGTGTGGAGACACTGGACAAGACTTCAATTGATGAATAAGAAAGTGGCCACCTGGTAACTTTAACCAGTTCTTATTCATTAAT
>PVJX010042987.1:0-13922 GCA_004027295.1 Dolichotis patagonum | reverse complement strand
CCCGGCGGCGCTCTCCCTAAGCCCGCCCGCTAGAACCCGGCCCCGCGCCCTACCCTCCGCCGCCAGAACGCCCTGCGGAGCTCCCGAGGCGCCCAACCTGTGTTCCCGGAACTGCCACCCGCGTTTCACCAGCAGCGGCGCTCACCGCGCGCCCCGGAGGCCGCCATCTTGCCACCCACGTGACCAGAATGGGCAGCACCAATGCTGCCGCGGGGGGGGGAATCAAGTCAAGGCGCCGCGGAGGTGGGGAGGCTCTGAAACCCAGTTATGACCAAAGGCATAACTGATAGCAATACATAAGCACGTGTCCAGCGACGCTCCTTAGCGAAGAGAAAGGACAATTTCAACTTTTCCACTGAAAAAAGACTCCCAGCGGCCTCCCCACCCGGAGCGATAAATGGAAATGGTATACGCCGGTGAAGGGTAGCTCGGCGCTTGTTAGCGACTGAGCATGCGCAGCGTCCCAGGGGCGTGGCCAGGCCCTTAGGGCGTGGCCAATGCGTTTGGGGGCTACGTAAAGAGGGGTTTAAAATAGGAACTGAGGCATTGCTTCATCATTCATTCATTTGATGACTCGTGAAAGGGCGCTGAGGACCAACCAATCGCTTCTTTTTTTTTTTTTGGTTCAGAGTGAGCTCCAATTTGCCATCCTTCGGCCTCAGCCTCCCAGATTGCTGGGATTACAGGCGTGTGCCACCACCGGCTGTGATTTTTTTTTAAATTGCTGACATAATTATATACCCATAGGAGGTTGCCAAAACATTAAATTGTATAGCTCAGCAGCATGGCGCTTGCCCAGGAAGCATGAGGTTGTGAGTTCGATGTCGGATACCCCCCCCCAAATTAGTTCAGAAAAACATGGAGCAGGCGGGAGTGGTGTGTGTGGCTGGCAGGTGCACTTTCAGGAGGGGGCGGCATTTGGATAATAACAAAACAGTTATAAAAACAGAGAAACAGCCCGCCCTGCGTGTTTGGAGAGGAGACCCAGGCCTGTGAAAAACTTGCCCTGTACTCCTGACAAAATGAGCAAACACTAGCAGGGTGTGATGTGGGCTGTCACCCCAGCACCCCAGCGGGCTAAGGCAGGAGGATCACAGTTCGAGCCCAGCGTCGGCAACAGCGCCATTTAAGGAGACCCGGCCTGAAAATAAGTTACTCAAAAGGGCTGCGATGTAGCTCAGTGTGAAGGCCCTGGGTTCTGTCCCCAGTACTGCGAAAAGAAAAAAGGAACCACTGCCGTGTCCTGAGCAGGGAAAGGGCTTGTCTGCGACGGGAATAAAGATCTGTCAGCCTGATGGGTAGAAAACAGATGGGGGCTGGGAGCCTGGAACTACACTGCTGGGACCGGCCAGCCCTGCCACCTGCTGGGCGCGGCCAGCATTGCAGCTCCGGTCGCCCACAATCCTGCGCGGGTACAGTGGGGTGGGGACCGTTCACAGACCGCGGGGTAAATACAAAATGGGTTCGGGTGACGGCGCTGAGAAACACAAAGCAAGGGAGGGAGCTGGGAGGGAGAGGAGGTTCCCGAGATTTTAGGCAGCCAGCCAGCGAGATTCCACCTCCAGCCGAGATTCCACCTCCAGCCGCAGGAAGGGGCACCTGGGCGGGGGAGGGGCCCCAGGTGATTTTTGGGTGTTGCTTTGACGGGACGGGGACTGAACTCAGGCCTTTGTACCAAGCTGCACCTCCAGCCCGGTGTCTTTACCTTCCGGACAAGAACCCAGCAAGTTCCTGACTTTGGGCTGAACTTTTGATTTGCCTGCCTCAGCCTCCCACGGTGCTGGAATCCCAGGCTGCTGGGTGTGGTCTGTCGTCTTTTCCTTTTTTTTCGGTGCCTGGTATTTTAGGTGTAAGTGACAGTTCCTGTGCGTCACATCAGGACCCTGTGTCTGTGGGGGGGGGTCACAGTAGAGGAACAGGAAGCTGAGGCAGGCGTCTCTCCGGTGTGAGGAGGATCCCACAGCCGCAGTCTGCAGCAGACTGGCCTGGTTTGGTGACCGCGCCCAACACGACCCTGGAACCCCGTCCACGTGGCGGTGTCTGCCGGCCAGTGCAGACCCCTCTTGGGAAACGGTCTCCGTGACCCGGCACCCGGGGGGAAAGGCACCCGCACCTGTCTATGGACATTTTCTCCACCCTAAAATACCACTGAGGGTCGGGTGTGGTGGCACAGATGTCATCTCTGCATTCTGGGAGGCCAAGCTCTGCCACTGAGCAGGACCCTGTCACAGAAGTACGAAGGGCTGGAGACGCAGGGCAGTCCGGAGGCCCTGGGTTTGAGCCTCAGCACTACCAGACAAAGCAAGCCACGGAGGTATTTAAAACAATACTGAAGGGTCCGAGACTGAAGGGTCCGAGACGCCGCCTGCTCCCACGGCCAAGGCTTTGCTGCTTCTGACGGCCCCAAGGCCCAGCCGCCGTGAGGCTGAGGCCGTGGGGTGCCATGTCCCTCGAAGAGCTGGGTGTAGGGGGACAGGGCTGGACACCAATGGGGAGGGATCTTCCCGACTGATGCGGGTGATCCCAGTATCCAGCCCCTCAGACAGAGCGGGGCCCTTCCCAGTGTCCCCGCCCCGGCCTGACCGGTCCGAGCACCTGGCCTTCCCCAGGGACCCACAACACTCGGGGAACCGCTGGCCAGCGCTGCAGGGAGGACGGCCCGGGACCGGCCCCGCTGTCCTGCGAGGAGTGGACAGAGCGAAAGACCAGCGCGGGAACCGTTTCAAGTGTTTATTGGCTGTGTCTCTCAGTACGACCACCTTGTGTGACGGCGCCGCCTCAAAGGGACGCTAGTGCAATGAAAACGGGACCCGCGGGGCAAGCTCTGGGCCACCCAGCTGGCCCCGCGGGTCCGAGCAGGCCGGGACAGGGAGAGAGATGAGGAGGTGCTGGCGCCCAGCTGGGGCTCTGGGCGCCGTGCCATGGGCCGTCGGGCTGGGGCTAAGGCACAGGGCAGCGGGGGGCAGGGGGGGCCGCGGGCTCCGGGGTCAGCAGGCGGCCGGCTCGCTGGCCTCCACCTGAAGCCCCTTGCTCAGGAGGAAGGCGTCCTGCCGGGGCTCGCGGCCCAGGAAGAGCTTCAGCATGGCGCTGGCGTCCTCGGAGCCGCCCGGCCGCAGGATGGTGGTCCTGTAGTCCATGCCCACCTGCGGGGTACCCGGCAAGGGCTGGGTGTGGGCGGGAGGGGGGGCCCTGGGTCTGCCTGCCCCCAGACCGGCCCAGGCGGCAGGCGGAGTGCGCGGGGCGGCAGAGGGCCGGGAGCGGGGCCCTGGCCCGGCCTCACCTTGGGGCTCAGCACGCCCTCCTGCTTGAAGCGCGTGTGGAACATGTCCATGGAGAACACCTCGCTCCACAGGTAGCCGTAGTACTGCGCGTCATAGCCGCCTGCCAGGTGGCCGAAGGTGGCCGGCATGTTGGTGCCTGGACAGAGAGGGACGGGTGAGCCCCACAGGCCAGTGAGCACAAGGGTCACGTGGGCTCTGGTCACAAGCAGCCCGTGAGGTGGTGGCCTCCGAGAGGCCGGTGCGTCCATGGGGCGGGACACTGCGTGCTGCTTCAAATGCTGCAGGAAACACGTCAGCTGGGGCCTGTGACGCTTCCCAGCCGCTCAGGAGGCTGAGGCAGGACTGTCCGTTCTGGGCCAGCAAGGGCCACTCAGCAAGACCCCGGGTCAAAATAAAATAAAGATGACTGAGGGGGCAGCTCAGGGGCCCACACGGCACCCCAGCTAGGGTCCCCGGCTCACACACGTTAAGCGCTGACGGAGCCTCACGTGGACAGAACGGCAAAACGGCATCATTAAAACCACCTCCCTGTGCGTTATGGCTGCGTGGACGGGCGCAGCCTCCCCAGGAAGGAGGGGGGCACCCATCTCCCCGCCTCCCCTGCTCCTCGCAGGCCCCATGGGGAGGTGGCCCCAGGGGCTGTTCTGTTCCCCTCCACTGGGAGGGCGGCCGGGCCTTGGGGCCCAGCGGTTCTGTGCCCTCCTGTCCCTGGGCGCGGGGACACCGGCCAGGAATGGTGCTGCTGGTCTGCCGGGACCGGGGCTGTCGCCTGGCTACCTGGCGTGGCGGGGACCCCGAGGATGTCCTGGCAGAGCCGAGCATACTCCTCAGCTGGGTCGGCGTCCGTGCGCGTGTGCAGGGCCTGGTCCACCTTGGCCAGCACGATCTGGCGCAGGTTGAAGAGCCCTGGGAAAGGGAGCCGGGGTTGGGGGGTGCCCGCGCCCACCAGCCCCGCCCGTCGCCCCGCCGTGCCCCACCGGTGTTGGCCTGGCGCGACTGGATGAGCTTGTCCAGCAGCTCCTGGGGCACCGCGCTGCCCGAGCGGTAGTGCTGGGACATGCGCAGCAGCGGCTCCTTCTCCCACACCCAGTTCTCCAGCATCTGCGACGGGGCCTCCACGAAGTCGCGCTCCACGTGGGTCCCGCTGAACATGGCGAACTCGGCCTGGGGGCCGGGCGGGACGCTCAGCGGCCTCCGAGACCACACCCACCTTCCGTGGGCCCCGGGGGCCTCGGCTTCCCTGGGGCTGTCACTGGCTTCCTGGGTCGCCCCGCTGAGCTGCGCCCTGGGGACCCTGTCCCATCTCAGCGGGACACCGCCCCACAGCTTCTGGCGAGTTTGGTTCGGTTGTTTGTTCAAGACAAGAAAAACCCGGACTCCAGCTCTGGGAGAAGCCAGCAACCCCAAGCCCGGGAGCCTTTAGCTGGGGAGCCGCTCGGGAGAGGCGAGCTGCCCGAGCGCGGGCGGAAAGCTGGGCTGAGGGCGCCCGGGGGCCTCGCCAAGGGAAGGGGGCACGCGGCTGGGGGGGTGACATGGAGGAGCCCACGCACCCGTGAGCAGAGCTGGTGCATCACGTGCCCGAACTCGTGGAAGTAGGTCTCCACCTCGTCGTGCTGCAGCAGCGACGGGGCGTCCGGCGTGGGCTTGGTGAAGTTGGCCACCATGGCCGCCACGGCGATCTGGCGGCTGCCATCCTGTCGCAGGCAGCCGGGCTGCAGGCCGAAGCAGGCCGCGTGGCCGTACTTGCCCTCCCTGGGGAGGCGGTGAGTCAGACGTGGCCCAGGTGGCCTGGGGCTGCCCCATGGGAGGGCCCCCAAGAGCACCGGGCCCCGGCAGTGTGGCCACCCCATGGGGCAGAATGACAGTGACAGCAGCCGCGACAGGCAGGTCCTCCCCTCGCTGAGCCAGCCAGCCACCCTCCCCGTCCTGGGGCGGGGGGGCGGGGCTGGCCAGGTCCCCGGGGCGCCCACCTGGGGTACAGGTCCAGGTAGAACTGGCCGAGGAGCTCGCCCGAGCCCACGTCGCGCACGGAGTAGAGCCGCACGTCCTCGTGCCACACGGCGGCCCCCTCCTCCAGCTGGAAGCTGAGCCCCAGCAGCTCCTGGTAGATGCCCAGCAGCCCGCGCGTGACCACCTGCATGGGGAAGTACTCCTTGAGCAGGTTCTGGTCCACGCGGTAGCGCGTCTCCTCCACCTGGTTCATGTAGTAGCGCATGTCCCACGCGTGGATGTGGCCGTCGAAGGGCAGCCCCCGGCGCTCGCACTCCGCCTCCTTCAGCTCCAGGATCACGGCGCGTTCCTGCTCGCCCAGGGGCTTCAGCTTCTGGGCCAGTTCGTCTGCGGGGGGCGGGGGCGCCGTCACTCTTGGCCCCGCCCCTCGCCGCGGCCCCGCCCCTCGCCGCGGCCCCGCCCCCAGCCCGCGTGGGTACCCAGGAAGCCGGCCACCGCCTGGCTGGTCTTGGCCATGTTCATCTCCAGGACGTAGTCAGCGTGGGTGCCGAAGCCCAGCAGCTTGCACTTCTGCGCCCGCAGCGCCACCAGCTCCTTGAGGATGGCGCAGTTCTCCTGTGGGCGGTGACACCGCTGTTGTGGGAGGGCACCGGGCCCCGCCCCGCCCCCGCAGCCTGCACCGCCCGGCGGACCCCGCCCGCGCGCCCAGGCGTCAGTCACCTCTTTGCACCGCGAGTTGAAGGCCGCCTCCACCTTGCGCCGGGTCTCCGGCACGTGGCACTTCTTCAGGAGCGGGAAGTAGTGCGGGTACTTGAGCGTGACCTTCAGCTTGCCGCCCTCCGTCTTCTCCAGGGCGTTCAGGAAGTCCTCGGGGAGCCCCCCTGCGGGCGGGAGGGGCTGTGAGGGGGCCGGCAGCCGCGCCCTGCGGTGGGGACGAGCCCCGGGAAAAGCGGGCCGGGCCGCACGGGGGCGCCCGCGTACCCAGCTCCTCGCGCGAGAAGGGCAGGAAGGTGGTGTCTTCGTTCAGGTTCTTGTTGAAGTCGATACACAGCAGACTCAGCTGCTTCTTGATGCTCTTGATTTTCTGCGGGAGGCGCAGACGTGGGCGGGGAGCCGGCGCCCAGGGGCCTGGGGGTGTGGTGGTGGCCCAGCCTCTGCGGCGCGAGTGACAGAACAGCGCACAGGGCATCCTGTCGGCAGCGGGCCCGGGCCCCCACGTGCCCCTGGGGTCTGCCCCTCCCCGAGCCGCCCACATGCCAGGTGCCCGGGGACCTGGCACAGGCCCCCAGCGCCTGCAAAGGCTCTCGACTCCCTGCCCACTGGGCCAGGGCCTGGACTGGCTCTTCCGAGGGGCTTCTGCTCCCCTGGGGAAGACAGCGGCCACGGCACCTGCTATCCAGCAGTGGCTGCAGGAACGAACCCCTCCCTCAGGTCCCCGACACAGTGGCACATGCCTGGGGTGGACGAGGGCCGCCAGGCTCCGAGCAGGCTGCTGCCTTCCCAGCCACATCCTCCACTGGACGTCCTGTGCCGATGCCTCAGCCCGGGCCCCCACTCCAGCAGTCCCCAACTTGGGGCACCCTCACCCGCCCTGACGAGTGGGGCTGGCTGTCCCACGCCTCCTTGGAGACACCACTGCAAGCGCTCCTGCCTGCGCCCCTCCGGACCCGTGGCCCCCAGGGCTGCCCACACAGCACCCAGAGAGCGGCCCCCGCCGGCCCCCACTCACCTCCTGGGTCTCCTTGGGCAGGTGGAGCCCGTTCCTGCGGCCCAGCTTGAGCAGCCGCTGCAGGTACCGCGCAGCCTCGGGCCTCAGGGAGTCCTTCTGCAGCTTCTCCTGCGGCAGCGAGTCGGGCGTCACGGGGTGGCTGGGCGGCCTCGCAAGAACCTGGTCACCCCGGGTCGCCCTGAGCAGCCCGGGTAGGCACACAGCACCGTGTGGGATGGAGGCCGTGTGACAGCCGCGTGCAGTGTCGCCGGTGGGGAGCCCAGCACAGCGTGCAGGGCGCCCCGTGTCTTGTTCCTCGTTCTCCTTGTTTGGTTGACGGTACTGGGAGTGGAACCAGGGCCTCCACACTGAGCCACGTGCCCGGCCCTGCTGACATTCTGAGAGGGTCTGTCCAGGCTGGGACGGAGTTTGCAGTCATCCTGCCTCAGCCTCTCAAAGTACAGGGCTTACAAGCATGTACCACCCTGGCCGGCTTCTGTGCCAGCCACGCTGACAACAGCCTGAGAACGTAGTACTGTCTCAATAAAAATGCAATGCATGCTCATACAGTGACAGCCCCTGCTGTACCAAAGCACTGAACGGTCATCTTGATGCAGGAGAGGCCTCACGGGCCCCATGGGAAAAACACTCATGGTTACAGGCGTGGTGGTGTATGCCTGTGATCCCAGCGCTCAGGAGGCTGAGACAGGAGGATCTGTGAGTTTAAACAAGACCAGCCTGGGCTAGAGTGGGCTCAAGGCCAGCCCTAACTGCATGGTGAGATCCTGTCTCAAAAAGACAAGACAGCAAGTCACCCTGCGCCCCTGCAGTGCCACAGCCGTGGTGGCCGGGCCATGCAGCAGAGCCTGTGTGGACAGGCTACAGGTCCCTCCTGCTGACTTTGTTTTCGGTTGGTTTTTGTTTTTTTTAGGGCTGTCACGAAACAAAACGTAAAATTTACACATGGGGGGGCAACACTGGGCTTGAACCCAGGACACCGCCACCGGGTATACCTCAGCCCCCTGAACCTGACCCCAAGAGTGGGCAGGCTGGCCTTGACCAAGAGACCCTCCGGCCTCCGGCCCCCAGGTAGCTAGGGTTACAGGCACGTGTCACCTCGCCTGTGGCCCCGCTTCTGAAAACCAAGGGGACGGAGCTCTCGGGCACAAAGAGGCCTCCACCTGCGGCGCCCCACAGCCCCCATCGCCGCCCCCCTGCCGGCCCCTGGCCGAGGGGCTCACAGCTGGCCTGGCGCCGCCCCGACCCACGCACCTGCAGCCAGACGATCCGCTGGTACACGTCCTGCCGCATGCTCATCTCCACGTCAAACTCCGAGAGCTTCTTGTCGGCCTCCGTGCTGGCCACCCGGATCTCCTTAGACGGGGACACGTGCTGGGGGAAGTCCAGGATGTTCCTCTGCACTGAAACGGGACAGAGGACGCGAGTGGCCTCGGGGATGTCACTGCGCAAAGGAGGACTCGACCGCCAACACGCAGGCCAAGGAAGACCAGGTCAGGGCCACGGGGCCCAGGCCGACAGGCTGGCGGGCTGGACTCTGCAAAGAGCCGTGGCTGGCGACGGTTGAGGGGCAGAGCCGCGGGGTCCTCGGCCGCGATCACAGGCGCAGTCAGGAGGGGAGAGACAGCACTGCGCTGAGACCTGTGTGCACCACGGCCAGTATCCACGGGTGGACAGAGGGACGCATACGGCAGGTCTGTCCCCACACAAGGTCACCAGCCAGGATGGGGCACACTCTGACGCTCCCATTAGCCTGGACAGACCCGAGGACACTGCTCAGCGGGACGCCAGACACAGGACAGAAGTGTGAGCCTCGAGGACGGGAAACGCCCAGGACAGGTGACTCCGGGGGCCAGAGGGGACGGGGAGTGTCGCTAGGTGAAGCGCGGTTTCTCTCTGAGAGAATGAAAATGTTCTAAGATGAAGGCACGGCCGGGCTTGGTGGCACGTGCCTGTGACCCCAGCACTTGAGAAGCTGAGGCAGGAAGATCATGGCAAGTTTGACACCAGCCTGTCTCCAAAAAAAGAGGGGACAAAATGTAAACATCAGATGTGTGTTTTGCATATGTACATATACATTATACATATACACACACATACATATTTGTTCGACTTTGTGACTATGCTAAAAGCCACTTAAATGCAGGTCTTAAATGAGCAAACTGGGGCTGGGGGTTTAGCTCAGCACTGTAAGTGCCTGCTTGGCAAATGTGAGGCTGTGAGTTCAGTCCCCGGCACCAAAAAATAAATAAATGAACAAACTATGTCGTAGCCAAATTATATATATATATTTTTTGTTTGTTTGTTTGTTTGTTTGTTTGTTTTTTTGTACCGGGGATCGAACTCACGACCTCGCGCTTGCCAGGCAGGCGCTTAAGCCACTGAGCTAAATCCCCGGCCCGACAAATTATATTTTAATGGCACGATTAAAAGCAAAAAGCCATGATAATGTGCACTAATATTCCCAGCAACTTAAGAGGCTGAGGCAGGAGGGTCACTTGAGCCTAGGACTTTGAGGCAGCTTAGCAAGATCTCTTTAAGAAAAAATAATTTAAAAAAGCATATACTTTGTGCACTGGAGAGACTCGAGTTCAAATCAGCCAGGTTCCTGGTCTGGCCTCCGGGGACCCTGGGCCAAGGCAGCATTCCTGGCAGCCCAGAACTGAGGACACAGTGTCTGTGTCACTAACCAGTCTGGGGCTTGAGGTCTGGTTGATGAGAACCAGAAATGAGCTCTGTGCTCAAGGGACTCCTCGAAAGGCCACCAGTCACATGAGTGACTTCGTAAACACACTCGATGTGACAAGACGGCAGTGCAGAGATGGCAGGGACAGCCGGCCGGGGTGGGGGGCAGAGCGGCCGGAGCCAGCAGGTCCCCAGAGGCGCCGAGGCGAGTCTGGGGCATCTCTAATCCCCGCCCGGGGCCCCCATGAACCTCCCAGGGCCGGGAAGCCCATGTTTCCCGGAAACCAGCCGTACACTGGCACCCCGAGGGCAGGGCGAGCTGCCACCCGGCCCCCCACTTCCACGCAGGTATGCGTGCATCTGCTGCCAGCTCCTTGGGGGGCTTGGGGCACAGAGCCCTCTTTCCTGGGCCCAGGCTCCCCGGGCCTCACGAGGGCCACAGAGGGCCCGAGACAGCTCAGCCTCACCCCGGGCCAGGGCGGCAGCCGGAAGGACAGACAAGGCGGTCAGTGGGCTTGAACGCTGCCGGCACAGGGACACCAGGGGGGCTCTGGTAGGTGACCGGGTGGTAAAAAGGGGTTCGGGCTTCTCTGCCTCCTCCTTAGGAGCACCCGTTTGGAAACAAGGCCACCTCCTGTGCCTGTCCCTGCCTGTGCCCCTCACCACACGCAGCCCTCAGTGTCCCCAGCCTGGAGGGCTGTGAGGCAAAACGAACCTCTTTTCTCAACAAAATGACCCAGCCTCGCACATTCCGTTACAATGACTGAAAAGCCAGGGACAATGGTACACACCGGAACTCCTGGCTACTCGGGAGGCTGAGGCAGGAGGATGGCTGGAATCCAGCCTGGGTAACACACTGAGAGCTCTTCCCAGAGGATAGCCAACCGAAAACAAACTAAGAGGACTGGAGCAACGTTCGGCGATTCAGCAGAAAACAGGGCAGGGGAAGCAGCTGGAGGGGACCCGGGTTTCGAGTTGGCACCCTTCAAATGACCATGGGGGGAGCCCTCGGGGTGGCCAGGGGAACCGAACCGGCCTCTCCCCACACCCCCGAGGCCTCCCCCGCCGCCGGCACTCACCCGTGTAGGTCACCTCCACGTCGGCCAGCGCCTTAAGCGTGCTCTCGAAGGACACGTCCTCGAAGGCCTGGGCGCCCACCTGGTCATACACGTGCTTCGTCCGCTCGATGAGCTCCTTGGTGGTGGCCTCGATCTGTGAGGCGCTCAGGTCCCACCGCAGGTGGTTCACGACGGGGGAGCACGGTGGGGACACGGCGTCCAGGACGTCCCCTGCGCTGGCTGCACACAGAAGCCAAAGGCCACGGCTGACGGCATCACGTCCAGTCCGTGCACCGGAGCGGTGGGGGGATCAGGCCCGGGGACCCTCCAGAGAGGGCTCGACTGTCCTCAAGCGCTCCAAGGGACCCGGGCAGTGTGCAGGGACAGCTGGTGGGCTGTGAGGCAAAACGGACCTCTTTTCTCAACAAAATGACCCAGCCTCGCACATTCCGTTACAATGACTGAAAGCACCTAGGAGGCCCCACAGAGCATGACCGGCCTGGGGCCTACTCAGGGCACCCTGTGAAGACCCCAGTATTCACAAAACTGCAACTCCCCAGGTTTCTGGAGAAGCCACTTAGCACCCAGCTGGGGAGCCAGGGGTCCCCATCTATTAACAAGTGAACCAGGAAGGGGCGTGGCTTTATCATTAACCCCTAAGTCAGGAAGCCACAGGTGCACTGGGAGGTCATCAGCCCCCCAGGGGGTATGTACAGATGGGCAGGTGGGGGCCCCCACGAGAAGGCCAGAAGTGGGGCTCCTCTGAGGCTGGGCAGAGAGGCCAGGAAAACCAGCTGCCACCCCTGGTGGCATCTGCACAGTGCAGACCCAGAGCCACCGACCTGCTCTGGAAAGCGAGGGGTGGCTTAACTGCGGGCTGTGTGAGTCTCCGTCCCGCACGGAATCCACTCCGGGAGTGCGCCCACCTGGGTGGCAATTTGTGGAAGGGTGTGTGACCTTGACTCCCAGGTGGCAGGAAGCCCTGGAAAAGAGGGGCTGCCTTTACACAGGCAGCGGGGAGCTGGCCGAAGCTAGTGAGAGCCCTGCTCCACTACCTGCTGGCTGTCGGACCTGGTAACTGCAGACCTCGGGACCCCACCTGGAAAGTGGGGGCGATGTATGGTGAGAGGATACAGCTGTCTGAGGGTACCGTGGTGGCAGGTGAGAAGGTCTCAGGGCAAAGCTGCCGTGACCCACAGTAACCTCAGCCAGACGGGGCCAGATTCGACTTGAAAATCAAGATTCCCTGCATTTTAGAAAGGCGCTTCAGTTCAAAGGCCACTTACAGTGTAACATCTAGGGGGGCAGCACCCTAGAATCCAATTACTCCTCCTGTAGCGGAGTAAGGGGTTGGATACCAGGGTTTCTCACGCGAGAAGTGCAACAGTGGGGGCCACATCCATCCCTGGCATGGGGTGTTCTGGGCACTGCAGGACATGAGCAGTGACCCCTGCTCTGCACCCGCTCCACGCCAGGAGACCCCTGAGTCATGACAACCACGATGTTCCTGCACATTGCCACCACTCGCTTGGGTAGCTCGATCGCCCCAGCTGAGAGCCATGGATACACTACGCAGAAAAAAAGAAGTCACACTTTCTGGCAAGGTGACACTGGCGAGCACTTCAGGCAATATCCCATGTGCAAAGCATGCCGGGTTGAAGGGTGCAGAAGGGAGCCGTGTGTCTATATGGAAGCCGGTGGTCAACGGGCTTCAGAGCGTGGGAAAGATGAAACTCCAATGGAGATGCCACGTGGGAAAATCCTCTGGGAGGAGCTAGGCTTCTTGGACGCCCACTGGCCCTGTAAATTATTTACTGACTGCCACCTCAGTGCCGGTTTCTGAGCTCACAATCCCGCAGCAAACGAGGCAGACAACATTTCCGCCTCCCTGAAGCCAGCGTAACCCTAATTATTATTATTAGCATTACCACAATTATCCTCCTCTACGCAACGGGCTGAAGAGAGAGCTGGGGGTGCCACAGGGGGTGCCAGAAAACCCAAGACGTGGAGGAACACATCAACCTGAACTTCTGAATACAGAGCCAGGGCGCAGCATACTGCCCCTTCGCTCCCCCAAAACACCTCCCAGCTGACCCATACTCTTCCGACCGCGACTACGATGCAACACCTGGGAGAGTGCCCTCCACTGCCCTGCGCCTAAAGATCTCGACCTCTCCATCTCGGCTCTAGTGCCACCTCCTCAAAGAAGTCCACCGGGGCCAGCTCTCTAATTAAAGTGTCCCTGAGGCTGTCCCATCCGTGTTTCTTTGCTCCAGGCCACCAATCCCTATCTAAATTCCTCACTTGTTCATTTTTTTTTTTTCTCCCTCCACCTCCGGAACTGGAGGCTGAACCCAGGGCCTTCTCACTGAGCTACGGCCTCAGCCCCTCGCCTTTTTAAAACTTGAGTCGGTGTCTTGCCAAGTCGCCCGATACCGGACTCAAACTTGACAATCCTCCTGGCTCAGCCTCCCGAGGGCTGGGATTACAGGTGTGCACCATCACACCCCCGGCTGTAGTTACTTACTGAACGTCTGCCTCCAGTTCCAGAGCTCCACAAAGGAGGGGACCAGGTCCTTAAATCACTGCCTCCCCCAAAGTCCACCCGAGTGCACCCCAGGACCCACCCGACCTGTCTGGGGGAGAAATCCATGAAGTCTGCTCAATGGGGCAGCTCTGGAAAAGTTGGTTTATTCACTCGGCAAGCGTCCACCGTCCTCCTCCCCGCCAACGCCCGCCAAGGGTCACTCGGCTCGGCTTTTAGGCCCCAGTCGCTATTCCGGGAGGCGCGCGGGTGCCGGGAACGGCGGGGTCCGGGGAGCGAGACCTCAGGGAGGGGCGGCCGGTACCTGCTGGGGGTTTCATGGCGGACGGGTATGAACCGGCGGAACCCTCGCTGCACCTGCTCCACTTCCGACTGCCTCAATCGTGGTGAACGCCTCGCTACGTTCAATCCCTTGGCCTGCGGACTTGGGTGCCCGCCGCCCGCGCACCCGGAGCATCCTGGGAGAAAACGTGGGCAAAGACCGCTGCACGCATGCGCGACGGAGCCCCGCCCACTCCCCCGAGGAGGCGGTCCCAATGTTGACGCACTCTGCGCACGCGCGGCACCTCTCCCGGGCCGTTATTGGCTCTCACAGGTGGTTGGGTGGAGCTATGGGCTCCACCCTCAAAATCTGCAGGAGGATTTGGAATAAACGTTTATTTTAGAAACCTCACACA
>PVJX010042986.1:0-13896 GCA_004027295.1 Dolichotis patagonum | reverse complement strand
AAATGAGTTTATTTCAAGCAGGAGTATTACATGCACTAGGTTTTAGTGATTTAAGTTTGGCAAGTAGTAAATACACTGTGTAGTGTAACCTAACCTTGAACTCAAGGCAATTCTCAAGGTGATCCTTCTGCCTCAGCCTCCCAAATGGTGGAATAATACATGTGTGCCACAATGCACAGTTTGAATCTTATATATTTTTAAATGACCTTTTACTATATTGAGGTAAATATCAAATGTTTAATAACTGATATTTAGAGGTTAGATTATCATTCCCATTGTGTAAGTAAGAAAACAAACATAAAGGGGTTAAATGACTTGCCCGCACATTTTGGCCTAGGAACAGTCATTTATGATGCTACTCTGCCACATGAAAATCTTAGGAAATTGTTATTAAAAATACTTTGAAGTTTTATGAAATACTGACTTATCCAAGCATGGTAGCACATGCCTGGTCAGTGCTTTGGAGGCTGAGACAGGAGGATTACAAGTTTGAGGCCACCTGAGTAAATATATAGCAAGACTTTCAAAAAAAAACCAAGAAAGAGAAAGATAAATCAGCAAGGTGTGGTTATGCACGACTATAATCCCAGCACCGGAGGATACTCCCGCATCCAGGCTTGACTGCAACACATAGCAGAACTCTGATTCTGGGCCAGGGGATCCCAGTGTCCAGGAAGCCAGCCGGGTTAGGGTCCTGCCCAGCTGACACCCGACGGCAGAGCCTCGTGTGCCCCGGGGGAGCTGAGCTGGCACCGGGCAGACTGGGCGAGTTTGGCGCTTAAAGAGGTCAGGCAGGACCCCGAGAGCGAGAGCGGAGGGTCGAGGCCAGGGGAGGAGAGCGCCCAGGAGGCGATGCTAGGCTGAGCGGGGTCCTCTGGCGGCGGGACCCTCGGTGCATCCGGCTGTGCATCCTAGAGGAGGTGACACCCACGCCCAGGCCGCGCTGGAGACCGCGCTGCCTTGAGGACCAGGCCTCCAGGCTCCGGTCCTTGTTGGGGTGCGGGGTGCGGGAGCGAAGTTACCGGGAGACCCCTTTGTTCCCAGCGAGGTCACCGGATTCCTTGAAACTGAGTGAGGATCTAAACCCCAGCAAGCCCCGGGCCTCCCGGGCCCGCGCGCTGCCATCCCACACGAGCCGCAGGGAGGACGCGGAGGACGGAGAGGCCCAGTGTGCAGCAGCGGGGGTCGGGGAGCCCCTATCCTGGCCGAGAAAGGGTCCGCCCAGCCCTGCAGCGCGGTTATGTATGCACTCAGCACCGCAGTAAGGTCACAGAGAGTGCGAGGCCAGGCCAGGAACGCGGGCGGCGCGGCGACACAGCTGCGTCCCCCTTCTCACCAAACCCGAACAGGGAGCAGCCTGGCGAGCCCCCTTTCCACCGAGGGGAGGCGCGAGCTCGCCGGGCACGTCCTCTGTTCTCCCACCGCGAAAGCTGCCCGCCCTCCTGTGGATTGCGCCGAGCACAGCGGCGTTGGCTCCACAGGCTGGGGGACTTCAGGGTAAGAACTTTTTCTTGCCGGGTGTGGTGGTGCAGCCTGTGATCCCAACACTCGCACGCCGAGGCAGGAGGATCTCTGCAAACCAGCTGGGACTAGTACTACATAGTGAGTTCATAGTCAGCCTGTACTACATCGTGAGACCCAGTTTCAAAATACATAAATAAATATAAATTTCGTAAGTAAAGCTATAAGGAAACAAGGAGTAAATCTTTTCTTTAAAATGTCAGAAAGAGGAAGATCTCTGGAATTAGCCAGAAGCTGTTTGAAACATTGGGGCTTCCTTCCAAAAATTAATTAATTAATTAATTAAAGATGCAAACGCTTCCCCTGATTCTACTGAACACCCACCCACCTGGGGCAAAGACTCAAGGGTCAGTGAGGAAAATGTTAGTGACTCACTACACAATTCTAATTGGTTCATCTCCCCTGCAAGGAAAAGTCCAAATACCAGAAGACTAGTGGGCAAATGCTGGGAACGGATAGTCCCAGCAAAGAGTCTGCCTAGCCACCACATGGATGATTCCCAATTTCATCCATCCAGAGAAACACATGAAGTAAAACGGCCAGATTCCATTTCCTATTTCTCAGACGGCAAATTTTCATTTTTATTTCAATAAGGCTGCGCAGAATGCGGGGGAAGGGGAGGTTCCACCTCCTTGAGTAGAGCTGAATGAGAACTGCTCCAGCAGTGGACCTCGGGTCTCGGGATTAGAGCCCTCAAGGGCCGGAGGGCGCAGTGGGACCCGAGAACTAACCTTGCGGGGACACGGCAGCACCCCAGCCTGGAGCGCGCAGCTCCGAGATCGCCGTAAGACTCCCAAGAAAAACAGAGGGAACCGAGGCCTGCCGGAAAGGGCCGAAGAGGGGCGGAGGGAACCGAGGCTTGCCGGAAAGGGCCGAAGAGGGGCGGAGGGAACCGAGCCTGGAGTGTGGGATTCTCGGGTGGACCCGCAGGGAGAGCCGAGGACGAAGCAAGGGACCAGAGCTTGCGGAGTGGAGCAAGGAGCCGCGGAGGGAACCCGAGTGGGGCGGTGACCCGAGCCTGATGCGTGGGACCAAGAAATAAGGAGAGAGCTGTGGCTTACATCTTCAGGAAGGAAAAGAAAAAAAAGCAGCGAGAAGAGGCAGAGGAGTTGCCATGAGACACCAAGGACGAATAGTGCAGCCTGCAATAGAGGAGGCGGGAAACCCCACAAGCAAGGAGTGCTCACCTCCTGAGAAGAAAGCTCATCAGGGCTTCCAGAAAGAACTTCTCAGCGGATATTAAAAAATAACCTTCATAGTATCACTGTTCGCAACAGACATTTATTTATTTATTTATTTATTTTTGGTTTGGCGGGACAGGGGCTTGCTATGTAGCCCAGGCTGGCCTTGAACTTGCAGTGATCCTCCTGCCTCAGCCTCCTGAGGGCTAGGATTACAGGTGTTCATCACCACATCCAGCAATAACATTTTTGGTACAACCTCATTTTTGGCATTTTCTCAACAAACTTGGCAACAGCAGTCACTTAATCATAAAGGAGCGAGAAATGTGAGTGGATGCTTGCTATGGCATCAAGATCTCCTTGTAGAAGCGTCTGAAGTTTCTTACCAATCAGATCCGATGAAGTAATTGACCTCTGCTTAAAAACAGATTCCCAGATATTTAATAGGATTTTTTTAAAGCCAAGAATTCAACATGAGAAAATTTTTTCTGTCTCTGGGTAGATAAAGAGGATGGGAAGAAGGGCTGGGTGGTAGAAATCCTCTAAATTATAAAGGTTGTGAATACTTCAAAGTTTTTTTTTAGCATTCTTAAAATCCAATTTCCTTTTTTCTGTGTGTACTTTATTTGAAACTAGGTTAAGCAATCATTTGTGAAATGTTTGCCCATAATAATAAAAATTGTTTGTATTTCTATGATAGCACTCATCTAAATAATCCTGCATTGTAATTACATGGCCTGTATGTAAATGGTGGCTCCAAAATACAGCACACTAGCTGGGCATAGTAGTGTACACCTGTAATCCTAGCTCCTGGGAAGCTGAAGCAGGAGGATTGCCAAGAGTTGGAGAACAGTCTAGGCTACAAAGTGAGTTCAAGACCAGCCTGAACTGCATAGGGAGAGCCTGTCTTCAAAACCAAAACCAAAACAAAACAAAACACATAGTACACTACAACATTTTGTTTTTCTCCCCTACTGTGCCCCTACTCTCCCTTCAACCCTTCTTCCCCTACTTATTTACAAACATTTTCTTAAAATAGGTAAATCCTCCTTTTCCAGTTTTGGTTACACCAAAGGTAATCCCAGGCTACAACATACACCTGGAGAAATAATCCCACGGTTGACACTGCCGCAGATGGCATTCCCCACCCCTACCAGTGCAGTGCTCCTGGCCAGACAGCTCCTTTATCTGGACCCGGTGCCTGTCCTTTGGCATCTCCTTATTGAGTCACATTTCAGCCATGGAGTTGTGCCCTTTAATTCACTCTATCAAAACATATTTCTGTATGTGGGTGTGTGCCAGGTGATAAAAAGGCAGATCCAATTCCTAAAGTTTATAGTTTCAAAGCACAGAAAGAAAGACAATTAAGCAAAATATATTGTGAGCTAGGGATGTAACTCACGGGTAGAGTGCTTACCTAGCATGCACAAGGTCCTGGGTTCAACCCCCTGTACCGCAGAACAACAAATCGGCAAATACGTGATAGAATTTTAGGTAGCTATAAGTGACAAAGGAAAACATAAATGCTTCCAGGCGTGATGGCACACACCCATAATCCCAGCTATTTGGGAGGCTGAAGCAGGAGAACTGAAAATTGGAGGCCAGCCTAGGCTACCTAGGGCTGTCTGAGACCCCCAATCTCATCATGAACAACAACACTAATAATAAGGGCCAGGGATATAGCTCAGTGGCACAAGCACCTGCCTGGCAAGTGCAAGGTCTTGAGTTCAATTCCTGGTACAAAACAACAACAACAAAAACAACAAGAAAAACTCTAGCAATAATAAAATGTAAAGCAGGTAAGGGACTAGAGGGATGCAGGTGGGCAGCATGTCTAGGGGCCTGCATCTTTAGGAGAGGTGACATTTTGAGCAGAGATCTGAACAGCTGTGAAGGAGGGAGTCACAGGGTGACTTGAGGAACATGTTCCAGACAGGAGGTGGCACAGGGAACCCCGTGGCAGGGTCAAGCTTCATGTGTTTGAGTCCCTGTGCAAAGCTCCAGCTCAGCCTCGGGAGACTTCGCAGCCCCTAATCTCCAATCCCAGGCCCCAGAGCCCCTCTCTGCTTCCCGGATCCACACTCTCCTCGGCTCTGTCTACTTCCTTTTTCCCCTCCTGACCTGCTGCAGTATGAACCAACATGTGGCTTTATGACACTGCTACTTGTGACATGTGGGGAAGTAGAAAAATGAAAGAAATTCATTCCCAACTTCTGCTCTGCATGCAGGGAACAGGCATAATGTACTTACTTAGAGGAAGCAGAAAGGGTAAAGAAGGAAAAAATGGAGTGAAGCAGAGTGATGAGGAAAGAGAGAGGGAATGAATGTTCTTTCTAAATTCCTACTTGGAAATGGCACCCATTTTAGGAAAACCACGTGTGAAACTTTCGGCTAAGTGATATGGAAATAAACATTTATGTAATATAATCTCCTAATTTTATTACATATGTATATATATTTGTACATTTTTATTTCTTTTTGAGGCAGGGTTTCGCTATGTAGCTCGCCATGTAGTGACAGATCTTGAATGGACTATGTAGCCCAGGCTGGCCTTGAATTCAAGGTGATCCTCCTGCCTCAGCCTTCTGAGTGCTGGGATTACAGGCAGGTGCCACCACATGCAGCTACATACTATATATATATATATTTTTTTTTTTTTTTCTGCAGTGATGGGAATTGAACCCAGGGATTTTGTAACGAGCTACATTCCAATCCCTTTTTTTATTTGTTTGAGACAGGATCTTACTAAGTCTAAGGCTGAAACTCACAGCAATCCTCATGCCTAAGCCTCCTGAGTGCTGAGATTATATGTACATACCATTGCACTAGATGATTTTACTATTATTTGAAATAAAACACAGTTTGAGTATCCTTTATCCAAAGTGCTTGGGACCAGATGTGTTTCAGATTTTATTTTTTGGTATTTTTGTGTTTGTTTGTTTTTTGGTTTTGGTTTTGGTGGATGTTTGAGATTGGAGAGCATTTCAGATTTTCAGATTAAGGATTCTCACCTACACCAAATAGTTCCCTGACCCAGATGCAGTGTTTATTCCACACACGTTTCCCCTTCTTATCTGCCTATCCCAACAAGATAAAGAGGTTAGCGTCCTGTCATCCCCAGTCCCCCACCCCCACATCTCAGTGACTCACTCCTTTAGAAGCCCCGTGAGCCCCTCTTCTGCACAGCTGCTGCCCCCCAACCCCGGGAAACCGTTTCTGACTCTGCCTCTGTAACATGAGGCAGGTCAATATCTGTTATACTGTGCCTTCATTGTACGATTCTTTGTTTTCTTCTTAACTTTTACTTCATACAGTCCTTAGAATTCGTGCGTGTGTGTGCACAGGAAGGCATACAAACTGGGAGGGAAGGGACAGAGCGGAGCAAAGATCAAAGTGCACCGACGACCAGTGTTTGCTCTCACTGGTCCCCATCATAGTGCTCTGCCTGCTTTCTGCTTATTTATTTTCTCAGATATTTTGTTGGACTAGGATTCCAGAATGATAACCTCCATGATCTCTCTGTCTGTCTGTCTCTGTCTCTGTCTGTCCCAGGCCCTCATACCTGCTGGACAAGCACTCCTACCTTTCAGCTACGTCTGCATGATTCTTCATAACCCTCAAACATCTCTCCTATCTTCCCTCTCCCCTCCTTTTCTATTACAGCTGAAAGCTGTATGTTGTCTAACATTATCTTCTAGACCTTGATCCTTGCAAAGAAGGGACTGATGACAGCCTGACCGCTTTTCTCTTACAGATAACCTCCCCCTTCTACCCAAAGTGCACCGAGGCAGTGTGGCCACCGTCAGTTTCCTGCTCAGGCTCCTATAAAGGAATCCCGTTTTCTTTTCTTGCATTGCTACACCATTCCTGACTTGAAGGGACAGTTCAGTCCTTTGGGTCTTTCATGTCTGATTTGTGAAAAGGGAAATTTGCCAGCTGACTACAGAAGTAGTGTATACGTTTTTATTTTTGTACTGGGGATTGAACCCAAGCTAAGTCATTCCACTGCCCAGGCTGGGCTAGACCTTGAGACCCTCCTGCCTCAGCTTCTCAGAGTGCTGGGATTACAGGTATGCACCAGCAGGGCTGGCTGGGTCCACAAGCTTTACTTACTAGCTAGCTCGTCTTAAGACCTGAAGCTTTCTGGGCCTCAGCTTTGGAGTCTGCTGTTTAGTTATTTGGCCCTCATGGGAATGAACATCACATCCATTCTCTCTGCTGGAATCCTAATAGTACTGAAGATTTTATATCTATAATTCCCAGCTGGTTTTCCAGGAGTGACAGATCTTTTTGAGTTAGGACTAAAAAGGAAGGGAGTCACATACAGCTTATGGGTTTTACAGGCAGCTAAATTAGGTAGAAATTAATAGTCAGAGCAGGGTTGGGCTGTGAAGGAAGTCATCAGAAAACAAAAACATCAAACTGTGGCTGGAGGTGATCTAAAGACAGCAGGCCCCAGGGTAAAGATGCAGTGGCCAGATCCACGTGCCTCCCTAAGAGATCAGCAACAACTTGGAATTATACTGCAGCTAGCACCAGATAGGCAACCCTTGCCAGGTGCGTGACCAGAGCATCCAGACCGCCTTCCCCCGAGTTTTCTTTCCATATAGCTCTACTGGGTGATCAGAATTCTCTACTGGGTCAATCTTAGCTGCGCACCTGTACCTGTAATCCTAGCGGTTGATTGTAGTTTTGAAAGAGAAACACTATAAGAGAAACTATTCTTTTTTAAAGACTGTGTTCTTTTGAAACTGCTTTACTCTGTACCTGCTTTGGCTCTGTAATCACTTTCTTGACCCCTGTAACCACGAGAGCGTAACCGAACTCGCAGGACGCCTGATTACACGGTTGTACCAGGCTTCATGAGCTGATAATCATTAATTTGCTCCTGTAACCAATGAGCTCGCCCTGCTGGCTGATCAGAAGATCTCCCAGGCTGCTCTGTCTCACCTTCGTACCTCCTGCTTCATATAAAAGCCCTGGACCACCAGAGATCGGGGCCTGATATTCTGGGAATGATCCCAAACAGTGCCCATTGACATAAATAAATCTGCCTCCAAATCTTGGGTGTCGTTTTGGTGTTTCTGCTCACCATTGCCGTTTGACCCATTTTGTATCCACATTGTGACTTTGCTGTATAAAGGCAACTCAGGGCAACTCACTTCTGGGATCCCTCCTGTCTCTCAGGAGCTCTCTCTATAAACCTTTCCTGCTCTTAACTCCTTTGTCCTTTGGAATTCATTCTTTGATTTCAGCACATCTGACATCTAATAGGCTGGCAGTTCTAGTTCTCCTGTATTATAGGGTTTCCTAAATCTTTTATCCACAAATTAGGCTGATTTCATGCCAGGGCTAATGTCATTGAACTGAAACTTTTTCTTTCATGTATCTCTCCCCTACTGGGCTGCATTCTTTAGGGCAGGAGTAGATAAATTGGTAGAAACTGTGGTGATTATTTTAGGGTCATAAAATGGGTATGATTGAACTTTGGTACAGGAAGAGAGTAACTGGCATCAATGCAGGTAAATGAAACCAATAATCCTGTAGTTCATATCTAATGGCTTCCTTTGTTAGATCAATGACAATTCAGTGATTAATTTATAAAACAGAGGGATTACCAGCTTATCGTTGGATATGCTCTCACTTTTAGAATTAGCAAGGGCAAATATGTGAAATAATTCTTTAGTTATAAATTATTTGACATGAAAAGTCACTCAAAGGTATATATAAACTCTCTGGTTTGGCTAGTGTTAGAAATAACAATATCTCCCTTTTTACTTAATTGAAGATTTTATATTTTAACAGGAGGCTTCAAACTATTTTCCAGGAAAGGAAGGGGTGGCAGTTGAAGGGTACACTGTTATCAGTGTTCGTTGTTTCCAAACATTTTCTGCAGCTTACAAAGAAAAAGAATGTGAATACAAAGACTAATAAAATTTAAAAACATATTCAACCAATATTATAAAATTCTTACGTTTCTAAATAATGCAACTAGAACTAGGAGTATAACTCAGTGTTATGACACCTACCTGATAAGCACAAGGTCTTGAATTCAATTCCTGGTTCAAAAAAAAAGGTCTGCTCTAAATAATGCAACTGAAAACTACTTTAGTAGTAATTTATTGAATAAATGCTAGAAAATTTTGTTATATTACATTTTTTCTTTCAAAATTGTCCTTAAAATAGATATCAGGATTATAAACTAAACTGATTTTATTCTCTGATTATACTGAGTAAAAAGTGATATTTACTAGCTTTTTAAAAAAATTTTTTTTTGGTTTTTTGAGACAGGGTCTTTCTATGTAGTTCAAGCTGGCCTTGAGCTCATTTTGTAGCCCAGGCTGGTCTTGAACTTGCAGTGATCCTCCTGCCTCAGTCTCCCAAGTGCTGGGATTACAAGCATGTGCCACTATGCCCAGCTGTAATTTACTTGGTTATAAAGTATTTTGAGAAAAATTAATTTGTAGCTAGGTATGGTGGTACACATGTATAATCCCAGCTACTCAGGGAACTGAGGGAGAATGGCAGGTTTAAGTCTAGCTTGGACTGTTTAGTGAGATCTTGTTTGAAAATAAAAAATAGAAAATAGGGCTGGGAACTGCCCATGAATTCAGTACCCAGTAACATACACACGCACCCGAGCACACACACATACATACATGCACACATGCCCCCCCTCAATCTTCTATTAAAATATTTTTTTTTGAGACAGGGCTTTGCTATGCAATTCAGGCTGGCCTTGAACTCGAGGCTATCCTCCCGCCTCAGCTTCTTGAGTACTGGGACTACAGCATGCACCAGCATGTCTGGTTTACATGGGAGATTGCTGAGCCAGGTGTGATGGTGCATACCTGTAGCCCCAGGGCACTCTGGGATGCCAAGGTAGAAGGGTTAGAACGTTGTACATTTTAGCTCAGACAACATAGTGATTTAGCAAGACCTTGTCTCAAGCAGATTGGGGAGAAGGATTGATTTCATGTTTGATTCTGAGTTTTAAGCTTCTATTAGAAAAAACTCACAGACTCTCACAATGCTGGACCTACACTATTTTTTGACCAAAATCAGCTGATATACATGAGGGCCATCTTGTTTTTGTGGTGACAAAAGGGTTAAAAGCCTCAGCACCCAAATCTCTGACAAACACACTCTTTCCTGCCCAGCGCATCATGGACAGTTATAAAACACTGAATGAAGACAAGCACAAGATAAAACTACAAAAACTGTCCTTTCCTACCCTGAGTTAATGTTGTATCTTTCCCCAAAATATCTTTGTTGAAGTCTAAAGGTCCTTTTGTTGATGAGGCCTTGACAGTTTGCAAGTCTGATGTGCGACTTTACTTACAATGCAAGATTTACAAAGAGCAGGACACCCTGGCAAATACATTTCTAAGATGCCTACCTTGCCAACTCGGGTCCCTTTCCATGTGTTCATTACCCTGGGAGAACCCCGGTTTCTACCTTGGCTGCACTTTCCTCCCTTGGAAACTCACCTGCTCTCCTTGGCACTGCACGCAGTGATCTTGTCTTTCCTAGATTCCTTGTCTGTCCTAGATTTTTTTGTGGGGGAGTGGTGCCAGGATCAAACTCATGACCTTGCGCTTGCCAGGCAGGCACTTATGCCACCGAGCTAACCCCCCAGCCCTGTCGTAAATTCTTTTACCACTCTCGTCACCAGCTCCCTATGTGCTGGCACAGCCATTTGGAGTGGCAGCCACAAGCCCCAATATGCTCCACTGTACCCCAAGCTGTGACAGCATTGGCTTTTTGTGGGATTGTCCTGTTGTTTTTGCCACAGTAAACTTGATTTCCCAGCAAGTCTCTCTGCATTAAGTAGGAAGAATTAAAATAGCCTGGGAAGGTTATATGATTCTCCCTCCCTTGTACATCTGATAAATACTAGCTCTCAAAGGCATCTGAGTTTACTACCTCTGCATTGTTGATCAAAACTAAGCCATATTAACATTTTTTAGTAAGTACATCAGATCATGAATAGCCTCAAATCAACTAGTGCATATTGGCTCAACACCCATGTCTGGGTAGGGCACTGAACCAGCTGCTGGAATAAGATATTCAACAAATGGTGCCCCTTATGCTGCCACGCCCTAAGTAGGGAGGCCTGGGAAAGAGGGTGAAGGAAGGTTACTAACTTCCCAGTTAGTATATAGAGACCTCTTACAAAAAAGTACAAAGGAGAAAAAAGCACTGTAGGAACATTATACAAACATTTGTTCATTCAACAATTATTTATGGAGACCTAGTTTGTGCTGGGCGCTATTCTTTTTTACACGCTAATTTAATTCACGCTTGAATTTTTTTTTAGTAGTACTGGTTTGTCGTAGGCAGTATTTACTTTCATTCTTTGTGGGGAGCTGGTCTGTGTATACAACACACCTTTATTACTTTTCTTTCATCTCCTTTCAGTCTCCTTCCCTCCTCCTTCTGTCCCTCACTCCCTCCCACTTGAGGAAGATCCACTTCCTACTATCGATCTTTTGTTTTGCTTTTTATTTATATTTTAGGTTTCTCAAATAAGAGAAGCCATGTAGTATTTAAGCTTGCTTGTCTGGTTTACTTCATGTAACGTTTTGGGCTCAAGGTGCATTTATTTTCCCGCAAATGGTTGAAATCTATCCTTCTTTGTGGCAGAGTAGCAGTTCACTGTAAGTACCATATTTTGTCCCATTCACCTATTGATAGACATCGAGGTTGCTTCCCAGATTTAGCTATTGTGAATGGTGCTCCTGTAAACACGGGTATGCATGGATCACTGCAATATGATACCTTTAAGTCTTTCGGGAAGATCCTTGAGCTGGGCATGGTAATCTCAGCATCCAGGAGGCTGAGGCAAGAGGATCATCATGAGTCTGAGGCCAGCCTGGGCTACCTAAGTGAGTTCAAGGCCAGCCTGCACTCATAGTTAGACAAAGAAAACAATACCAAACAAACAAAAAACCCCAGAAAGATACCTGGAAGGGGAATAGTTGAGTCAAACAAAATTTCAAAGTTTTTTTTTTTTTTTTGAAGAATCTCCATTCTGATTTCCATGATGGTTGTACTAGTTTACATTCTCACCAACAAGAAGGGTCATAGAAGGGCCACTTGTTTCCAGAAACCTTCCAGCATTTGTTATTAATTTCTTGATGATAGCCATTCTTTCTTGGGTAAGATGGGAACTCAGTGATGTTTAAATTTGTTTTTCTCTAATGGCCAGTGATATTGAACATTTCTTCATATAGTCATGTCTGTTTTTTCATGTATTCACTTCTTCTGAGAAGTGTCTATTCATTTCACTTGCCCATTTTTATATGGTATTTTGAAGTCTCTAATTTTTTGAGTTTCTTATATATTCTAGATATTAATTCTCTGAGGAATAGCTGGCAAATATTTTTCCCATTCTGCAGGCTGTCTTTTCATGCTGTTGGTGTTTTTGTTTTTTTTTTTTTTGTGAAGAAGCTTTTCAATTTGTATGATCACCTTTGTTGATTTTTTGTACTATTTCCTGTGTGATCAGGATTTTGTGCAGAAAGTCTTTGCTTATGCCTATGATTTCAAGAATTTTACCTATTTTATCTTCCAGCAGGTTAAGTTTTTGTTTTAACATTTAGTTCTTTGCTCCATTTTGATTTTAGTTTATTTTTTCTTTTTTTCCCTGTCTCTCCAAATTAATTTTATTTCAAGGAGAAAACAGAAAAAAGAAAAGAGAAACCTAAAAATTTCAAAACATGTCAATAGGGGTAACAGTGTTACATACATTGCTCACTGTCATCCCCAGGTCATTCATCCAGAGCACAAGGCATCTGTGTTCAATCATCTGGACAAACCAGCACGAACCTTTCTCTTCAGTGAGCTCAGAGATCATTTTAGTTTAGTACATGGTGAAAGATATGGGTCTAGACTCAATCTTCTGCTTGTGAATAGCCAGTTTTCACAGTGTCCTTTAATTAAAGAAGTTGTCTTTCCTCTTGGGTGTGTTTTTGATCCATTTGTCAAAGAGCAAATAATTCACTGTGCTTGGGATTTTTTTTTTTAAATTTTATTGGTCCTAGTGTCTTTTTTTGTGTGTGACTTCACCTTTTTCATTTTTCATTGCGTTGGTCTCTCCTTTTCTTTCCTTTTTTTAAAATAAGATTGGCTAAGGATTTGCCAATTTTGGGGCAGATATTGCCGATTTTGTTTATTCTTTTGAAGAATCACACTTCAATTAATTTATTCTTTTGTGTTTTTGATTTCAATCTGATTGACTTCTTCTCTGATCTTTATAATTTCTTTCTTGTAGTAGTTTTGGGTTTGAATTGTTCTTATTTTTCTAGGACCTTGAGGTAGGCACTATTCCTAGCAGTAATACAGAGGTATCCAAAACAGGCAATCATAAATCAAGAACCGGATGTTGAAAAAAAAAAGGGCTATACTAAAAATTTAAATGTGTTTTTAGCATCAACAGAGGGTTTGAATGATAAACTGGAAGATACTAGTAGGTAGAAAATAAAAGATGGATTGCACAAAAATTAGAGGACTAGTCAAGATTCAAACTGGGTGTGGTGGTGGAGGCCTGTAATCCCAGCACTCAGGAGGCTGAGGCATGAGTTTGAGGCCAACCTGGGCTACTTAGAGAGTTCAAAGCCAGCCTGAGCTACACAGCAAGACTTTGCCTCAAAAAACCAAACCAAACCAAAAATCTAATATCTAAAAGAATTTTAAAAAAGACAAGGCAGAGTTAGGGAAAAAATCATCAATCCAAGAAAAATTCTAGATTGAAAATAGATTTACTGTTAAACACATTATTTTAGAATTTAAGCACATTATTTTAGAATTTTAGTAAGCTTAGAACAAAGTGTTGTAGTCAGGGATTGCAAGAGAAATGATTTAACACAGGACATATACTTTACAGAATTATTTTATGATGGTCACCCAAGAGTCAAATGAGAAAAATGGAAATCTGCCTCCACACCAAAGACCCCCAAAAATCCAACTGAGGGCCTGGATCCCATGGCAACCTCCTACATGAGTCCAGCTGAAGACCTAGAGCCCGTGACGAGGTCTCAGGCAAGTCTGTTTCATGGATCTGCACTGGGAAGGCCCAAAGGTCAGCAGTGGAAGCCAGCTGTGCCAGTGAGATGAAGGATCTGTGCCAGTAGGTTGAAGGTTCTGCACCGGAGCCAGGAAGCAATGCTCAAAGTCAGGACCAGGGCTCCCC
>PVJX010042985.1:0-13884 GCA_004027295.1 Dolichotis patagonum | reverse complement strand
TCTCTTGCAGTGCTGGAACTTTTCAATAATATGAAGTCCCAGTTATTGCTTCTCTGAAGTGTTTCCCGTGCAGTTTGTGTTTCATGATTTCTCTGCCTATCACAGTCTCCAAGATTTCTACCTACTCTATCTTCCAGTAGATTTAGTGTTTCTGTTTTAATGTTTAGGACTTTGATCCATTTAGATTTTAGTTTAGTGCATGGTGATAGGCATGGATCTAGCTTCAGTCTTCTGCATGTGGAGAGCCAATTTTTCCAACACCATTTATTAAAGAGACTGTCCTTCTTCCAATCAACATGTTTAGCCCCTTTGTCAAATATCAGGTGGCTGAGAGTCTTTGTACCTGTACTTGTATCTTCTAATCTGTTCCATTGATCCTCAAGCCTATTTCTTTGCCAGTACCACATTGATTTTATCACTGTGGCTTTGTAGTACAGTTTCAAGTCAGGAGTTGAGATGACTCATGTCTTACCTTTATTGCCCAGAATTGCCTTTGTTATTCTAGGTTTCTTCTGGTTCCAAACGAATTTGAGGAGTGTTTTCTATAGATCTGTGAGGTATGTCATTGATATTTTGATTGGGTTTACTTTAAATCTGTATAACAGTTTGAGGAATATGACCATTTTCACGATTTTGGTTCTTCCCATTCAAGAATATGGAACATCTTTCCATTTTCTAATATCCTCTTCAGTCTCCTTTCTTAATGTAGTATAATTTTCAGTATATAGGTCTTTTACATTTTTAGTTAGGTTGATGCCTAAGTATTTCATTTTTTTAGATGTTATTGTGAAGGGGCATATTTCCGTAATTTCTCTGTTGGTGAGTTTCTTGTTTGTGTACAGGAATGCTGTTGATTTTTGAGCATTAACCTTCTATCCAGCTACACTGCTGCATTTGTTTATTATCTCTAATAGTCTTTCAATGGAGGTTTTTGGGTCTTCTATATAGGATATCATGTCATCTGCAAATAGTGATAATTTAACTTCCTTTCCTATCTCTATTCCTTTTATTTCTTTCTCTTGTCTGATTAGCCTGGGAAGTTTTTTCAATACCATATTGAATAGGAGTCGTGATAGTGGATGTCCTTGTCTTGTTCCTGATTTTAAAGTGAAAGCTTTCAGTTTTTGTTCATTTAGTATAATATTGGCTGTTGATTTGTCATAGATAGCCTTTATAAGGTTGAGGTAGACACCATGTATTCTGAATTTCTGAAGGGTTTTTATCATGAACATGTGTTGGATCTTATTGAAAGCTTTTTCTGCATCTACTGAGATGACCATGTGGTTTTTGTTTTCAGTTCGTTTGATGTGGTGTACCACATTTATTGATTTTCATATGTTAAACCATCCCTGCATGCCTGGAATTAACCCCACTTGGTCAAGATGTATAATCTTCTTGATGATTTGCTGTACTCTATTTACTAGTATTTTATTGAGAATATTTGATTCTATGTTCATTAGTGAGATTGACCTATAGTTCTCCTTTTTGGTTGGGTCTTTCTCTGCTTTTGGTATCAGAGTAATACTTGCCTCCATGAATGAATTAGGGAGGATTGCATTCTTTTCAATTTCATTGAAGAGTTTAAGGAGTATTGCCATCAAGTGTTCTCTAAATTTCTTAGAGAATTCAACTGTGAATATTTCAGGACCAGGGATCTTCTTTGTTGGTAAGTTTTTTTTTATTATGTTTGCAATTTCAGTAGCTGATATTGGGTTATTCAAAATTGCTATATCTTGTTGGTTGAGCTTTCGTATTTCATATGATTCTAGAAATCTGTCCATTTCCTCTGTGTTTTCCACTCCATGCGAGTAGAGATTTTCAAAGTAGGTGTTCATGATCTTTTGAATTTCCATGGAATATGTAGTAATTTCACCTTTTTTGGTCCTTATTGCATGAATTTGGGTTTTTTTCTTTTTTTCTTATAATGTTAGCTAGAGGTTTGTGAATTTTGTTGATTCTCTCAAAAAACCAGCTTTTTGATTCATTAATTCTTTGTATTGTGTTTTTATTTTCAATTGCATTGATTTCTGCTCTAATCTTTACAATTTCCTTTTCTTTTTGAGCTTTAGATTTAGCTTGCTCTTCTTTTTCTAGAAACTTGAGATACAGCATTATATTTTTTATTTGTGCTCATTCTGTTTTCTTGATATGACAATTCATTGTTCTAAATTTCCCTCTTAAGACCACTTTCATTGCCTCATACAGATTACAATAGGTTGTATCCGCATTTTCACTGAATTGTAGGTATTGCTTTATTTCTTCTTTAATTTCATCTGTAGCCCACTGGTTGTTCAAAATGTTGTTATTTAATTTCCATGTATTTATGCCAGTTTTGCAATTCCTTTTGCCATTAATTTCAAGTTTTAGTGCACTATCGTCAGATAGTATGCATGGGATAATTTCCATAACTTTGCATTTACTTAAGAATGTTTTATTGGATAATATATGGTCTATTTTGGAGAATGTGCCATGGGCAGCTGAGAAGAACTTGAATTCTGATGTGGTTGGGTGGAAAACTCTGTAAGCATCTACTAAGTGCAATTGCTCACAAGTATGATTCAGTTCTATTATTTCTTTGTTGATATTTTGTCTAGTTGATCTATCTCTTTGTGACAGTGGGCTGTTAAGGTCACCTGTAATAATTGTGTTCTGGTATATTTGGCTTTTCATGTCCTTTAGTGTCTGTCTTATATAGTTATAGCTTCTGTGTTTGGTGCATATATATTTTAATTGTTAGTTATTTGTCTTAAATTTTGCCACTTACGAGTATGCAGTGACCTTCTTTGTCTCTTTTAATCATGTTAGGTTTGAAATTCACATTGTCTGCAAATAGAATAGTTACCCCTGCTTTTTTCTGAGTTCCTGTTGCATGGAATACTGTTTTCCATCATTTGACTTTTAATCTATGAGTTTCTTTTTGAGTCAGATGAGTTTCTTGTATACATCATATTGTGGGACCCTATTTCTTGATCCAGTCTGTCAACCTGTTTCTTTTGATCTGTGAATTGACCCCATTTACATTTATGGATATCACTGATATGTACTGGCTTGACTTTGCCATGTTGTGTTACTGTTGTTAGTTCCCTGCTTTTCTCCCTTGTTTACTTTTTTGTCCATCCTGGTGATTTCTTTCTGTTTTTGTTCTTGATATTGTGGCATTTTTATCTCTACTTAGGATGTCCTTAAACACTCTTTCTAAGTTGGTTTAGTGGACATGAATTTCATTAGTTGTTCTTTGTCATGAAAGTATCTTGTTTCTCAATTAAATTTGAAAGACAGTTTTGCTGGGTACATCAGTCTGGGTTGAAAGTTGTTTTCTTTTAGGACTCAAAATACTTCACTCCAAGCTCATCTTAACCTGAAGGTTGGTGTTGAGAAGTCTTCTGTGATTCTAATAGGCTTTCCTTGGTAGATGAGTTATGTCTTTTCTCTAATGGCTTATAGTATTCTGTTTTTATGCTGTATGTCTATGAGCTTAATTATTATATGTCTGGGTGTAGGTTTATGTTGGTTATGACTCTGTGGCATTCTATATGCCTCACTTATTTGTATATCAAATTTTTCTCCCATCATTGGTAAATTTTCTGCCATTATTTCTGTGAATAGCTTAGCTATATATTTTGCATTGTCTCCTGCCTCCTCACTAATTCCTATTACTCTAAATTTGTTTCTCCTAGCATCATCTTATAGCTGTTCAACTGTCATTTCATGCTGCTTTGTTGTTTTTATCAATTCTACCCTTTCAAGATCGCTATCTGCAATCCTATCTTCAAGGTCCGAGATTCTATCTTCAGCTTCATTTAAACAGCTCTGCAGGCTTTCAATACAATTTTTTGCTTATTGCATATCTCTTTCAATTTGTTTCATAGATTCTGCTTGTTTTCTTCGTTGTTCACTCACAGTTTCAAACAATTTCCTATGCTTCTGCAGTTTCTTATCTATTTATTCTCTAGCTATGTTGAGCAGCTCATTTACTAAGGTTTTTACTTTTGTATTTACATAAGACATGATTTCTATAGCCTCATGGATTTGTTTCTTTACTTCATTTGCTATCTTTTCAGAGATTTCTGGTGTATGAATTTTAGGGTCCTCTATTTCATTATCCACTGCACTCGCCCTTGATGGACTAGATGTTCGGGATTGCATTTTGCCTTTCCATTTATGTATTTTCAACTTTTGGGTAAATTTCTGGTTTTTCTATTCCAACAGTCACCAGTTTCTTTAGTGTGTGTTTCAGTGTTCTACTGTGTGGTTGATATTTGTCAAATTGCTGGGTACCACCTTGAAGAGGAGATCTGGTCTCCTGAAGTCCTCCTACAGTGTCTATTGGGTGAGTCCTATATTCTTTCTGGGCTAACTCCTCCAGAAGTATTGATGTAGGGCAACTTTTAGTTCCTGCTGTTGTGATATCTTCAGGTTGTTGCAGGTCACCTGGTCTCCCTGGCTGTAGTGTTTGTGTCTGCTGAGGCCCTACTGTGTCACTGGGGGATTCATAAGTTTTTTAATTTCCTCTAAATTGGGGTTGGGGAATTTTGGCACACTCCTCAACCTGTCTGATGTTCTCTGTGTGCAGGGAGGGGGTTACCCACTTTATGCCAGGTGAGCCAAGGTCATACACTTGGAGGAAGTTTCACTTCTGCCTCTATTTACCCACTGCAGGCCTCTATTTTATGGGAAAAACTCACTACACTGACTGAAGCCTGATGAGGTCTTCTGTTTGGGTAAGGGGTTCCTGGGCCTCTCATCGAACCAGCATGGTAGCCCATTGCAGTCCAATGTTCTCAGTGGAAGGGCAGTTCTAACAGATGTGGTCCTATGCAGCTCAGGCCTGTGGCAGGCTTCCTAGATGTTCCTTGAGGAGGGACAGTTCCAACAGTGGCAGACCCACACACCTCAGGCCCTACACCACTGATCCCTGCACTGTTTATGAGGGCAAAGGGCAGGCCTAGGTCTCCTGAGCAGCCCCAGCTCTCAGCTGCTGGTCCCAGTATGAAGTGTTACATCTTAACACAGGACATTAAATGTAATCTTCATTAAAGAATCCTGTATCCCCTACAAAGCAGAAACTTTGCTGTTGGAGAACACTATGAAGTGGCTCTGATCAGGATTTAAAATTAACTAATTGGCTTTCTATGTTTATCTGTGAGTCTGTCCTAGGCCTCGGCCACTTGCCTGATGATGGGAGCTGATTCATAGTGTATTACTTACTTTTTATTCATCGCTGAGACAGAATACCTGATACCCAAAGTTGTGAAAGAAAGGTTTATTTCTTACCGTTTTTGGAGGTTTCGGTCCATACTCAGTTGGCTCCAAGGCAGGGTGGCATGGTGGGTCCGCAGTCCATAGCAGCTGCAAAGAGCAAGGCAGAAACTGGCAAAAGAGAGAGACACACCTTCTTCCTGCCATTACATCACATCCTGGCTCCACCCCTAGGAGGGTGTAGCACTGACACCACCAATCCAAGCACTAGGCCATGAACCAATCACAAATGCACAATGCAAATACATGAGGCCTGGGGACCACCAACATAAACCATGACATTCCACCCCTGGTCCCCAAAGACTCATGTAAATCATTTATACAAAAGACATTTAGTTCATCTCCAAGAGTTGCCAAAGTCCTAATATTTTCATCATTGCTGAGAAGTCCAAGTCCCAAGTCTCCTCCAATATCTATGGCAAACACTTAAATGTAACCCCCCATACAAGTGAAGCAAGTTTAAACATTTCTGCAATGTAAAGGCACAAAATAAACATTACCATTCCAAAATTACAAAAGGGGGAATATAAAGTATTGGAAACAAAGCAAGTCCAACATCCAGCAGGGTGAACATTAAGTCCTAGAATTCCATGCTCAGCATTTGAAGCAAGCTGATTGCAAGCTCCAAAACACTTGAGTGATTACAGCCTCACTACACTTCTAGGGATTTCATCTCCTGCAGCTTTTCTGTTAAATCCTCTCTGCTTGGTTTTAGCAGCTTTCCTTGGATGGTCCACATTCCTGGATTTTTCAAATTTGTGGGGTCTCCACTGCACCTTTGGCATCACACTTACATCTTTACATAATGCCCACTCAGGGACACACCACTTGGCCTCCCAGGCCCTTTGTAATTGAGGTGGAAGGCTTCTTACCCTCAGAATTTGTGCATTTTCCTGGCACCTAAAACCAGCACCATTTGGATGGTGCCAAAGTCTTCTGCCAGCTGGAGCAGTAGCCAGGCTTTTCTTTCTGTTGGCTATAGGGGTCCAGTGCCTACATTGCTGGGCTCTGTTTACCTGATTGTGAAGAAAAGTTTTTTATGTTGCTGCCATTCTGGAACTTCATGTGACCTAGCATGCCATTCTGGAGAATGGTTCTCTGAAGCTTACTCATCTGAGAAAATTCTTTCACTTTTGCAGTTCTGGGGCTGCAAAGGGTGGCGAGCTGCTTCCTGGGATGCCCAGTGGCCATCTTATCTCTTTGTATCTTCTCAGCAATCAAAGTCTCAGCTTTATATTTACAATCCACAGATTTACTGGAGTTTTCCTTCTGGCCAAACTCACAGTGTTTTAAATTATCCTGCTGGGCTCTTTGCTCTTGATTTGCAACATTGATCTGGCTAAAAGCCCCCAGCAATAGACATGCCACAGCCTCAACCTTTGACTGACTTGAGATTTCCTTTGCCAGATTAATCAGTACATTACCCTTAATCTCAGTCTCAGGCAAAGTCTCTGGGCAGGAGCAAAATGCAGACAAACTTTCTGCCAAGGCATAACACACATCATAGAGAGCCCAACAACCAATACAGTCTAGCTTCCCAGCAGTAACCTCGCAAGCCTGGCCTTTACTATCAGGCTTTCTATCAGCCTTCTGGTCTCCTGAGCTCTGACCAGAATTTCCTCTACAGAACAACCTAAGTTGCTCCAGCTCTGTGCATCCAGGGGACATGTCCCAACCTTTCCAAACTCTGCCTACAAGCCATTTCCAAAGCTTCTCGAAAGACACGGTCAGGTATAGTCACAGCAATGACCCCACTCTCGGTACTAAACTCTGTCTTAGTTACTTTTTATTTGTTACTGAGACAAAATACCTGATGCTCAAATTTTGGAAAGGAAAAGTTTATTTTTTACAGTTTTTGGAGGTTTCAGTCCATACTCAGTTGGCTCCAAGGCAGGGAGGCATGGCGGGGCCGCAGCTCATGGCAGCTGCAAACAGCAAGGTGGAAACAGGCAAAAGAGACACACCTTATTCCTGCCATGACATCACATCCTGGCTCCACCCCTAGGAGGGTGTAGCACTGACACCACCAATCCAGGCACTAGACAATGAACCAATCACAAATGCACAATGCAAATACATGAGGCCTGTGGGCCACCAACATAAGCCATGACAAATAGTGAGTGAACCTCTATGAATCACTAGTCCTAGCTGAGGCCAGTAGTGGACCGTGAGTAAATAGTGATTTCTTGAATCACTGAGTCACACAAAAAAGTCAACGAAGATACTAAGACAGTTTAAAGAATCAAGTGATCTCATTAAAACATACCAGAGCCTAAGGGACACAATTAAAGTAAATTTAAGAGGGAAATTTATAAGCATGAATGTTCACATGAAAAAAATAGCATTTTACTTTCTATCTAATATTCATAGGCTGAGGAATCTGAGCTGGCTGGGTCTAGGACATGTGGTACTGCGATTAAGGCTCTGTGGCATTAAATTAGTCCACAGATAGGAATTAATGTAGTTCTACCTGTGACTGAATGGATTTACTGAAGACAGATGCTCTAGTGAGTGTATACAAACTAAAAGGCTTGTATTATTGTTGGAATGGAAGGGTAAGTCAGGCTTCTCCTTGTTGGGTACTTCCTGATGCACCATGAACTTTGTTTCCTCTATGACATCCTTCTGCCATGTCTCTCTGCTTTGGAGACAGATGACCATGGACTGAAACCTCTACAAACTGTGAACTGAAGAAAATCTTTCCCCCTTTAATTTTCAGTATCAGGCATTTTGTCTGAGCAATAAGAATAATAACCAAGGCACAGACCAAGTCTGAATAAATAACATTATGATACACCTCAAGATCCTAGAAAACCTTGAAAAATCCAGATGCAAAGCTAATTTAAAAGGAAACAATAAAAATTAATTCAGATCTTACTGAATTTGATACAAATATCCAAAGAATCATGAACTAGGGAGCTGTTTCTATGAAAAAATAAACAAATTTGTTTTGGTTCCTATTTGTGTAGATATTAGACAATTGCACCAAAAAGTGGAGGAAAAGTCCAAATCAATGCAATGAAAAATGAAAAAATGTGAAATGACAATTAACTCCTCTAGAATCCAGAAGATTATCAGAAACTATTTTGAAAACATATACTTCAATAAATTGGAGAATCCAGAAGAAATGAATAGATTTTTAAATTCATATGAATAGCTAAAATTAAAAAAATAAAAACCCTGAACAATACAGTAATAGCCTGAGGCTATAATTAAAAATCTAATAAATAATACATAGTGAGACTCAACTAATTTACTACTGAATTCTACAACTCCATGGAAGCCCAAATTTTGATACTCTTCAATCTCTTTTTTCTTAATTCTAATAAAGCAAAACAGAAAACACAGATAAAGAGAATACAGAATTTCAAAAAATATTAGGACATTAACTTTATTAATATATTTCATATTACTCTCTTAAAGCAGTTGATCAAGTTACAAGATTAATGATGAAAAACTATGAATAAGTAACCAATGATAGCAGAAACTGTTCTTTGGATGAACAAAAGAGATTAGTAATTAGTATAACTGAAACCAAAAAAGTATTGCATAGCTCATTTCTAGAAGACAGATAATGTTCTTTTCTTTTTTTTTATTTTAAAGAGAATAAAACAAGAGAGGGAAGAACAAAGCAGATCAGAACAGAACAACATAAGCAACACAACACTTTACAATAAGACAACCAGAAATTAACAGTAGCTATCAAAATATGTCTTTCACTGCTATAGTGGAGCATAGTTTCAAATACAATAACATCAAACATAATAGTATAAAACCATTCAAGAGAATGAAAGTATTATAGGACATTCTGAATGGAATAACTATGATCAATGACTACTATAATATCTCATTTTCAATAAAAATATTTGTTTATACTATCACATATATTGAAATCACAGTGAGACACAACATGACAGAACCGATGGTAATAGCAGAGTAGAAGCATGGTAGGACTTCTAAGGAAGATGATATTAAATCAGCAATGGCTGCCATAATGTTTTGTTTCCTTGAAAACATCTTTTCATACCATCATGTGTAATAAAGTCAAATAAAATAGAATAAAACCATTCCAACTGATGAATGAAAACATTGAAGGCTTCAAATCAATCAAATGGAAAATCATGATTACCATAAAATCTTATATACTCTTACCACCTCTCATACTAGGGAGACTATATGGTATTTAAACATGTGAGTTTGGTTTATTTTGTTTATGAGTATGGTCTCCACGTGTGTCCATCTATTTATAAATATCTCAATGTGATCATTCTTCATAGCTGATCAGTACTCCATTGTTTAAAAATGTCACAACTTTTTTATCCACTCCAGTTGATGGGCATTTAGGTTGTTTCCAAGATCTGGCTATTACAAATTGTGCTGCTATAAACATAGGTGCACATATATCACTGTGGTATGATGCTTTCACTTCTTCTGGGAATATGCTTAAAAGTGGAATAGCTGGGTCAAATGGGACTTCCAAACCCAGCTTTTTGAGGAATCTTCAGACTGAGCCCCACAGTGGTTGCACCAGTCTACACTCCCAACAACAGTGCAGAAGAGTTCCTTTTCCCCCACAGCCTCTTCAACACTTGTTGTTGGTAACTTTTTCTATTCTGCACATTCTTTCTGGGGTGAGATGGAATCTCAGTGTGGTTTTAATTTGCATTTCTCTCGTGAATAATGATGATGAACATTTTTTCATGTACTTATTTGCCATTCATATTTCTTTATCTGAGAACTGTGTATTCATTTCAGATGCCAATTTTTGGATTGGGTCTTTGAATTTTGAGGGTCTGATTTTTTAAAATACTTTATAAATTCTAGACAGAAGTCCTTTGTCTGATGGACAATCCATTATGAATTATTCCCAATTTGTGGGATTTATTTTCACTCTGCTGAAAATCTCTTTTAACATGAAGAAACTCTTTAATAAGATATGGTCCTAGTTAATGATTATGGGAAGTATTTCCCGTGAGTTTGATTGTTGTTCATGAATTCTCTTCCTACCCCTATATCTTTGAGGTTTTTACCTACTTTGTCTTCCAACTGATTTAGTGTTTCTGTTTTAATATTTAGATCTTTGATCCATTTAGATTTTAGTTTAGTACATGGTGATAGGCATGGGTCTAGCTTTAGTCTTCTTTATATGGATAGCCAATTTTTGCAGCACCATTTGTTAAACAGACTGTCATTCTTCCAGTGAACATGTTTGGCGCCTTTAACAAAGATAAGGTGGTTGAGTGAGTTTGTGCCTGTGGTTGTATCTTTCAATCTATTCCATTCATTTTCAGGTCTGCTTCTATTCCAATACCATGTTGATTTTATTACTGTACCTTTGTAGTATAATTTCAAATCAGGGATTGTGATGCCTCCTGCCTTGCCTTTGCTGCTTAGAATTGCCTTTGCTGTTCTAGGTTTCTTCTGGTTCCAGATGAATTTTAGCAGTGATTTCTCTAGATCTATGAGTTATGTTAGTGGTATTTTGATTGGAATTGCATTGAATCTGTATAGTAATTTTGAGAGAATGCCATTTTCACAATGTTTCTTCGTCCTATCCATGAACAGGGGGGGATGTCTTTCCATTTTCTGAGGTCCTCTTCGATTTCCTTTTTCAGGGTATTATAACTTACCTTTTGTAGCTCTTTTACTTCTTTCATGAGATTAATTCCTAAGTATTTTTGTTTTGGTCCTAGTGTGAAAGATTTGTCTTCTCTTATTTTTCTCTCAATATTTTTGTTGTTAGTGTCTAGGAATGCTACTGATTTTTGAGTTTTTACTTTGTATCCAACTACATTGCTGAATATATTTATTATATCTAGGAATTTTTCATTGGAGTTTTGATGGTCTTTTATATAATGTATCATGTAATCTGTAAATAATGATAATTTAACTTCCTCTTTTCCTGACTTTACTCCTTTTATTTCTCTTTCTTGTCTAATTGCTCTGGCTAGTATTTCCAGTTCTATGTTGAATAGGAGTGGTGACAGGGGACATCCTTGTCTCGTGCCTGATTTTAAGGTAAAGATTTTCAGTTTGGGGCCGTTTAATATGATGTTGGCTGTTGGTTTGTCATAGATGGCACTTATCATATTGATAAATATGATACCATCTATTCCGATTCTCTACAAGCTTCTTATCGTGAATGAGTGTTGGACCTTATAAAAAGATTTTCTGCATTTATAGAGATGATCATGTGGTTCTTACTTGTGGCTCTATTGATATGGTGGATTACATTTATTGATTTACATATGTTGAACCATCCCTGCATTCCTGGGATGAATCCCACATGGTTGTGGTGTATAATCTTCTTGATTATTTTCTAACATGCATGGGATAATTTCAATTCTTTGCATTTACTTAAATATGTTCTGTGGGCTAGTATATGGTCTCTTTTAGATAATGTCCCATGTACTGCTGAGAAGAATGTATATTCTGATGTTGTTGGATGGAAAACTATATACATCTATCAAGTCCATTTTTTCACAGATGTTATTCAGTTCTGTTATTTCTTTGCTGCTTCTCTGTCTAGTTGATCTGGCCCTTTGTGTTAATGCCATGTTCAGGTGTCCTGTGATAATTGTGTTATTGCTTATTTGATTTTTCATTTCTGTTACTATTTGCTTGGTATAGCTGGGTGCTCTGGAATTTGGTGCATATATATTTAAGATTGTTATCTC
Source organism: Dolichotis patagonum (assembly GCA_004027295.1). Lineage (NCBI taxonomy): Eukaryota > Metazoa > Chordata > Mammalia > Rodentia > Caviidae > Dolichotis > Dolichotis patagonum. Next base: position 1,948 of record PVJX010042985.1, on the reverse strand, counting down.
GTCCTCTTGCAGTTTTCCCCTAACTAGTATGTAGTGACCTTCTTTATCTCTTTGGATCATTTTTGGTTTGAAGTTCACATTGTCTGCAAACAGGATTGCTATTCCCACTTTTTTTTTTTGGTTTCCTGTTGCATGAATTATTGTTTTCTGTCCTTTGACTTTCAGTCTATGGGTTTCCTTTAAGTAAGATGGGTTTCTTGTAGACAGCATATGGTTGCATGTTGTTTCTTGATCCATTCTGCCAGTCTGTTTCTTTTGAATGGTGAGTTGAGCCCATTTACATTAATGGTTATAACTGTTATATATTGGTTTATTTTTGGCATGTTATCTTTCTGCTGTTGTATCTTTATCTTTCTGCTGTTGTATCTTTAGCTTTCCATTCTATTTAATTGTCTACCTTGCTTGGTGCTTTTATTCTACGTGTATCTAGAATATCTTTCAGTATTCCTTGTAGGGTTGTTTTTGTGGTCATGAAATTTTTCAGCTGTTCTTTTCATGGAAGTATTTTATTTCACATCCAATTTGAAGGACAGTTTTCCAGGGTACGTCTGTCTGTGTTGGCAGTGGTTTTCCTTTAGGATCTGAAATGCTTCACTCCATGCTCTTCTTGACTTCATTGTTTTTGTTGAGAAGTCTGCTGTGATTCTGATAAGTTTTCATTTATAAGTGATCTGTCTTCTCTATAACAGTTTTTGTATTCTGTTTTTATGGTGGATTTCTGGGATGGTGATTATTATGTGTCTGAGTGTATTTTTATTTTGGTTATGGCTATTTGGAGTTCTATATGCTTCACTAATCCAAATGTCAGTTTCAATTCCCATGTTTGGGAAGTTTTCCTCTTGATATCATTTGGGCTGTCCACTTCTTTTTCATTTATCCCTATTAGTATACTCTTGATATCATTTGGGCTGTCCACTTCTTTTTCATTTATCCCTGTTAATCTGATGTTATTTTTGTTTGCATCATCTTGTAGCTGTTGAATTGTTATTTCCTGATTCTTTGTTATTTTTAAAATATCTTCCCTTTCCTGTTCACTAGCTGCTATCTTATCTTTGAGGTATGAAATTCTATCTTCACATTCACTGAGGCAGTTTTGACAGTTTTCAGTAGAATTTTTAATTTCCTGTATATCTCTTTAAATCTGCTTTATGTATTGTTTGTTCCCTATAGTGTTCATTCAGTGATTCTCTCTGTTTGCTTTGTTCCTCTAATTTTTTAGCAATGTCTTCACTAGATGTGTTCACTATTTCTTTCACTACTTTTATCATTTCTTCTTTTATCTGGGTAATTATTTCTGATTTGAATTTCTCCATAGCTTCCCCTAGTTGTTTCTTTATTTCAGTTGATATCATTTTAGTCATTTCAGGTGTATGGCTTCAATTTTCTTCTATGTACATGGCTCCCAGGCTTTCGTGGGATTGGCTAGTGATTTGAGCCTGCCTTTTGGTGTTTCCTTTTCACATTTTTCTTTATTTCCTTGGTTTGAGTGGTGTTCCAAAGCTTTCTCTGGGTGTGTGGCAAATCCCCTCCTGCACCCTCAGATTCTGGAGCAGTCTCTGCTCCTCTGCAGGTACTTGGCTCCCTTAATTGAGAGATGGAAGCAGGGTGTGGGGGGCCTGCAAAGCCCCGGGGCACAATCCCCTGTCCTAGGGTGTGGATATGAACACAACCAGTGGCAGTGCTGATCTTAAGTTCTCCCCAGGCTAGCCCAAATGAGCCCGGAGTCCTCGTGCAAGGTTTCTGCCCCCTGAGCTGAAACAAGGCCACTGGGCATGGGGGCCTGAGGCCTTGCAATCTGCTGGACAAAATACAGTGTCCTGGTACTCCCCAGAAACTCAAATGCTGGGAGCATAGGTCTCCAACTTTCCCCAAGAAACCGGGACTCACCTCAGGCAATCTACACCCCACTGCAGACTCTTGGCTCCCTTAATTGAGATGTCAAATCTGG
>PVJX010042984.1:0-13884 GCA_004027295.1 Dolichotis patagonum | reverse complement strand
TGACTGCTTTTAATATTCTGTTCTTGTGATGAATTTCTGGGATCTTGATTATTGTATGTCTGGGTGTAGATCTGTTTTGGTTGTAGCTGGCTGGATTTCTGTGTGCCTCATGTATCTGAATATCATTTCCTTTTCCTATGCTTGGGAAGTTTTCCTTAATTATTTCTGTGAATAGCCTTTGTATTTCATTTGTATTTACCCCTGCTTCTTTGCTCACATTTTTTATTCTTAAGTTGTAGATCCTCTTGTCATCTTCTAGCCTTTGCATTGTTACTTCCTGGTTCCTTGTTATTTTTAAGAGATGCCGTGTCCGATATTGCATGTTTGCTGCCCTCAATCTCTTCTGTATTTACCTCTTTTGGACTTATTGTCCCTGGGTCAGCAGCTGGAGGCTTTTTCTTGTTTCTTTCTCTTGTCATGTTTCTGGTTTCTTTCAGACAGGTGTATGGTGGAGGTCTCAGGTCCTTTCCGTATTGCTTACAGTTTTTCTGAAGCCTGCTGCCTACGAGATTGCTGCCCTCTCCAGTTTGCTGTTGATCTGTGAGGTGCATGCTGGGGCCATGTAGGCTGGCCCCTCTCCTCCATGCCAGTCAACCAGCAAATGCCTTCACCAAGTTAGTCTGTGCCGTGCAGATGTCACAGGTTTGGGACAGTTTTGTCCCTGGCTATTGGGTCCTGACCAGGGGCGTGACCCAGCCCAAGCAGATCCCACCAGTCTGCTTTGGGCCAAGAGCAGCTGACTGACATCACTGACGGGTTCAGGCCCGTCCTGCCCAGCTCTAGTGTGTTGTCCAGCCAGTCACCCCCTCCGCCAGACCTAATTCCTAGCACTCACAGTGCAGCTTTCGTCGGTTCCGCTCTCTGTTGTGGTGCATCCTCCCGCCAAGGGCCTTGGGCTCACCAACCCCTGATTTTGGTGTGACCACGACTTCAGCACGACTGCGAGTCATCTGACTCCAAGACGCCAGCACAGTATGGAACCGGCTCTGGTGAGAGCACATCTAGCTCCGGCCTTCCATCCACGTTTTTTCTTTCGTTCTTTCCCCTTTTCTTCCTTTCTTGTTTTCTTTTTCTTTTTCCTCAGTTTCTTCCTGGGTCAGGAGAATCCCTCTTCTTTCATCTGGTCTTCTCCTTGGTGTTAAATTCTAACACCTGATCTGTTTTTCTCAGAAAGGCTCTCGACCCTGCTACCTATCAATCCGCCAGTCAATCATAATATCTTGATTCTTCTCTTTTCTCCCTCCCTTCAACTTTTCTTGCCCTCCCCATTTACAAAAGCTTTGTTTCTGGTTTTTCCTTTTATTCTCTTTTTTTCTTTTCTCTACCTCCCCTCTCTTGTTCCACTTCGTATCTGAATATGTTCTTCCTATTTCCCAATATCTATCCTCCATTGTGCTCCTTATTTACCCTTGGAGTTTCTCATGCAAGAGAAATGATATGATATTTAAATTTTTGTGTCCAATTTATTTCAGTTAAGATTATAGTCACAGGCACATCTATTTTCCTACATAGGACTCAAGTTTATCCTTTTTATGGCAGAGTAGTACTACACTTTATAAAATTACCACACTTTCTTTGTCCATTCCACTGTTGATGGACATATAGATAGGCTGTATCCAAGACTTACCTATTATAAATTGTGCTGCTATAAACATGAGTGTCCATATATCACTATAGTGTGATGCTTTTAAGTCTTTCAGGAGATACCTAGGAGGGGAACAGCTAGGCCAAATGGAACCTCTAGTTTTAGTTTTTTCCATAGTAGCTGTACAAGTTTACACTCTCACCAGCAATGGAGAAGGATTCTTTTTTCACCACAGCCTTGCCAACATTTGTTATTCATTGGTTTCTTGATGACAGCCATTCTCTATGGAGTAAGATGCAATCCCAGTGTTGTTAATTTGCATTTCTTAAAAAGGTTGGAAATTTTTCATATATTTATTTACTGTTTGTACTTCTTTATCTGAGAAATGACTATTCATTTAAGATGCCCACTTTTAGATTGGGTCTTTAAATTTGGAAGTCTACAATCCAAAAATGGGCATCTGAGAAGAACATGTACTTCTCAAATGAAATACAAACAGCAAATAAATATATGAAAAAATGTTCAGCATCACTGGTCATTTGAGAGATGCAAATTAAAACAATATTAAGATTCTCTCTCACCCTGGAAAGAATGGCTATTATCAAGAAATCAACCAATAACAAATGCTGGAGATACTGTGGGGAAAAAGAAACCTTTCTCCACTGTTGGTGGGAGTGTAGATTGGTGCAACCACTGTGGAAATCAGTATGGAGATTCCTCAGAAAACTAGGATTGGAGGTCTCATTTGACCCAGCTATTCCCTTATCTTTCTAGAAGAAGATGTTTTATTGTACCACAGTTTATAGCAGCACAATTTGTAATAGCTAGATCTTGGAAACAACCTAAATGCCCATCAATCAAAGAATGGATAAAAAGATGTATTTTCATATAGTGGAATACTACTCAACCATAAAGAATGATACACTTGAGACTTTTAGGATAATGAATGTAACCTGAGACCATATTCACAAGTGAAATCAATCAGATTACATGTGTAAGCATTGTATTGTCTCACTGGTGTGAGAAGTTGAAAGAAATTTTACATATATAAAAGATATTTAAGATAGTTATACTACTAATTTCTCTTAGTTCATTGAGAAGAAAGGTATGTGCTAATATTGTTTGGAAAATTAAATGCAGATATCTTTTATTCTGAGTAACTAATTTAAAAATAACAGTATGCTATGTATTTTCCATTATTACTATGTAATAGCTTGTTTTGAATTTTTTCTCTTTAGAATAAAATAATAAATAAATAAATTCAGAAGTCTGATTTTTTTTTTTTGGATTCTTTATATATTCTAGATATTAGTCCTTTGAGAAGTAGCTGGTAAAATTTTTTTCCATTCTGTGGATTGTCTCTTCACTCCATTGATGGTGATCCTAGTTGCTGATTCTTTGTAATATTTCCTGTGTGATTAGGATCTTATTCAAAAAATCTTTGCCTAAACCTATGTCTTCTAGAGTTTTATCTAGTCTATCTTCCAGGAGATTAAGGGTTTCTGTTTTTATATTTAGATCTTTGATCCATTTCAATTTTAGTTTAGTGCATGGTAAGAGACATGCATCTAAGTTTAATTTTCAGAATATGGAAAGCCAGTTTTCCCAGAACTATTTATTAAAGATGCTACCTTTCTTCCAGTAAAGGTGTTTGGTCACTTTGTCCAAAATAAGGTAGCTGAGTGTGGGGTTGTTTCTGCATCTTCTATTGTGTTCCTCTGATTCTTAGATCTGGATCTTTTTTTCCTTTCCAGTACCATGCTGTTTTTATCATGGTAGCTTTGTAACATAACTTCAAATTGGAGATTATGATGCCCACTGCCTTGCCTTTGTTGCCCAGAATTGCTTTTGCTATTCTGGGTCTCTTCTGGTTCCATATGAATTTTAGGGTTGTTTTCTCTAGTTCTGTGTGGTATGCTATTGGTATTTTTATTAAGTTTACATTAAATCTGTATAACAGTTTTGGGAGTATAGTTACTTTCACTATGTTGGTTTTGCCTATCCAAGAACAGAGGATATCTTTGTATTTTCTGATATCCTCTTTGATCTCCTTTTTCAGAGTACTGTAGTTTTCAATGTATAAGTTTTCAACATATAGATTGATTCCTAAGTCTTTTATTTTCTTGATATTGTTGTGAAAAATATTGTTTCCCTAATTTCTTTCTCTGTGAGTTTATTTTTTGTGTACAGGAATGGTATTGATTTTTGCATGTCAATTTTGTATCTTAATGTGCTGCTGAATTTGGTTATTAATTCTAGGAGTCTCGGTGAAGTTTTTGGGGCCTTCTGTGTAGAGCATCATGTTATCAGCAACTAATGACAATTTAACTTTCTTTACTATCTATTTTATTTTTCTTTTATGTAATTGCTCTGGCTAATGTTTCCAGAACTATGTTGAATAGGAGTAGTGACAGTGAACATCTTTGTCTTGTTCCTGGTTTTAGGGTGAGAGCTTTCCTGGTTTTAGAATGAGAGCTTTAGGGTTTGACCATTTAGTATGATGTTGGCTGTTGGTTTGTCATCAATGGCTTTTATGAGATTGATATAAAGATCTTCTATTCCAATTTTCCTTAGGTTTTTTTTCTTAAATCATGAATGGGTTTTGGGATTTGTCAAATGCTTTTTTATGCATATGTTGAGATGATCATATGCTTTCTGTCCTTGGTTCTGTTGACATGGTGTATCACATTTATTGATTTGCATACATTGAACCATTCCTGCATCCTTGGGATGAATCCTATTTAGTCACGGTGTATAATCTTTTTGACAGTTTGTTGCTTTCTGTTTTCCAGTGTCTTAATTAATTATTCTTGTTGCTGAGACAAAATACAAGATGCCCAAATTTAAAGGTGGGAAAGCTTATTTAGCTCTCAGTTTGTAGAGGTTTCACTTCGTACTTTGTTAGTGCCCATGCAGGATGGCATGGCAGAAGGGCATCACAGAGGGGAAAAGTTCATAGTGGGCAGCAAAGCAGCAAAGTAGTAAAGAAGCAAGAAAACAGCAAATGTCAAGCCATGACAACAGCACGCCTCTTTTGTTCTCTTATATTTTATTCTGCCCTTATTCCTATAATTGCATCGTGATCAATCCCAGAATCACATCCTTGATCCCAGCCATCTATATCCAGCCGTCTCTGAAAAGTCCCACCCATGACTGCATGAAGCTTTGGGGGACGTCTAGATATAAACCATAACAGCTAGTATGTTATTGAGGATTTTTACATGTATGGAGAGTAGTTTCTTTTTTGCTTTTGGATCTTCCTCTGGTTTTGATATCAGGGTAATGCTTGCTTCCAGAAACGACTTTGGGAGTATTGTTTCCCTTTCAATTTCATTAAAGAGTTTGAGGAGTAGTGACATTAGATCTCTAAAGTTCTTACAGAATTCAAGAGTAAATTCATCAGGAGTTGGGCTTTTCTTTTTTGGTAGTGTCTTTTTATTACTTCCTCAATTTTATTGACTGAAATAGGAATATTCAGAATTTTTATATATTGTTCATTCAGCTTTGGTAAGTCACATGTGTCTAGGAATCTGTCCATTTCTTCTGCATTTTCTATTTTATTAGAGTTCAGTTTCTCAAAGTAGATATTGATGGTCTTCTGGAGTTCTATAATAGTCATTGTGATTTTGCCTTTTTTGTTTCTATTTGCATGGATTTGAGCCTTATCTGTCCTTATAAAATAAGATTGGCTAAGAGTTTGTCTTTTTTATTTAATCTTTCAAAGAACCAACTCATTGTTTAGTTGCTTCGTTGTACTGTTAGTCTCAATTGCATTAATTTCTGCTCTGATCTTTATAATTTCCTCCCTTATACATGCTTTGGGTTTAACTTGCTCTTCTTTTTCTAGAATCTACAGGCTCAACATTAGGTTATTTAGTTGAGCTCGCTCTATTTTTCTGGAATGGGAACTCACTGCTATAAATTTCCCTTGTAGAACTGTTTTCTTGTGTCCCATAAGTTCTGGTGTGTTGTAATAGTGTAATTGTTCAATTGTAAAAACTGTCTACTTCTCAGTTTCATCCATGACCTATTGGTTGGTCAGGAAGGTGTTAATTTCCATGTGTTTATGCAGTTTTTATAATTTCTTTTTCAATTTTATTGCTCTATAATTAGATAATACACATGAGATAATGTCAATTCTTTTGCATTTACTTATGCATGTTCTATGAACTAGTATGTGGCCTGCTGTAGAAAAGCCCTGTGTGCTGCTAAGAAGAATGTTTTGTTTTGTTGTTGGGTGGAACATTCTGTAGATATCTGCTATGTCCACTGGTTATAAGGTTTGGTTCAGCTCTGATATTTCTTTGTTGATTTTTTTTTGGTCTAATTGGTCTATTCATGACTGTGGAGTTTTGAAGTCCCTGATTACAATTGTATTTGTACTTATCCAACTTTTCATATCCATTAATGTTTATTTTATATAGTTGGGTGCATTGGGTTTTGGTACATGAATATTTATGATTATTATTTCTTCCTCATGGATTGTTCCCTTGACAAGTATCTAGTGATCTTTTTTGTCACTTCTGAGCAGGCTTGGTTTAAAAACCACTTTGTCTGCAAATAGAATAGCTACCCCTACTTTTTTTTGGGTTCCTGTCACATGGAGTATTGTTTTCCAGCCTTTCATTTTCAGTCTATGAATTTCTTTTTGAGTTAGATGTGTTTATTGTATGCAGCATATTATTGGATCTTGTTTCTTAATCCATTCTGCCAATCTATTTCTTTTGATTTGTGAATTGAGACCATTCACATTAATGATTATAACTGATGTGTACTGATTTATCTTTATCATATTATTTTCCTGGTGTTGGTTCTCTTTCTTTCCCTTCTATTTAATTGTCTGCCTTGCCTAGTGGAATTCATGGAATTGTCTCCATTGTCTGTCTGTAGAATGTCCTTCAGAACATTTTTGAGTGCTGGTTTGGTGGTCAGGAATTTCTCCAGGTGTTCTTTACCATGGGAGTATCTCATTTCTTCTTCAGTTTTGAAAGATAATTTTTCAGGGTACATTAATCTGAGTTGAAGGTTGTTTTCTTTCAAGGCTTGAAATACTTCACTCCAAGCTCTCTTTTACTTAGGGTTTATGATGCGAAGTCTGACTTGCTTCTGTCTAGAATCCCACAAATGGAGGAAGTACCGCATGCACATTCACTTCTACTTGTTTGGGGAGAGGGTCAGAGTTATTCTTGAGCATGTTGTTTTAATTTGAAGCTTCAAGTATTACAATTTAGGGCCCACCATAGTCTCCCATCATTTTTTTTCCAGTACTGTCCATGAACCCAGGGATTTTTCACTGAACTACATCTCAAGGCCCCCTCCCTCTTTTTTAAATTTTGAAACAAGGTCTCTGTAAGTAATTAAGTTACCCAGGCTGGGCTTGAACTTTCAATCCTCCTCCTGCCTCAGCCTCCCAGAGTGCTGGGATTATACTCATGTGGGATTGTAGGCGCATGGTATCACTCCCAACAGTAGCCTCAAATCGTAATCTGTGGGAAAAAAGGACTCTGAACTGTTAGCAAGTTAAAGAATTAAATTATAATTGAAAGTTAATGTTATTCTTTAGTAAATACTATGAAATGCTTTTTCTATTACCTTTTGAAGATTATTTTTCTTAAAACATCAGAATTTCTTATATCTCATTCTTGTTATTTTTTTATTCTTTTGGCTTTAAACATTTTGAACATACTATTCCGAAATTTTATACTCCAGAAAAGGTGCAAAAATAGCACAGTGAATATATTCCTCCATACCTACCTCCCCACTTCCCCAGCAGTAATGTTATGCATAATCATAACACATTATCAAAACCAGGAAACAGACATGATAATATTAATGCACTGCGGACTTGATTTTATTTTATTGCTACAAGAAACTTTCTCATGCACCATTCCATTCATATTTAGAATACAGTATTTAATGAAAGTTATACTTCATAAAAATACCTATGCTAAGGCTGATGAGCTAAAGAAGACGTTTCTGAGACTGGTAGTTTACTCATTTTGTATATGATTTTAAGAAAAGAACATAGCCTCTCAGAGCTTTGATTTTGTCACATACAAAATGCAGTTAATGATACTCACTGCAGAGATGCTGCATGGGTTGGAGACAGAGCATTGGAAGCATTTGATGCATCACAGGTGTTCTGCCAGTGGTCAGCGTCTTAGCCAGGCTGCCCAGGCAGCAAACTGCACTGGAGACCTGCATTTGCGAAGTGCTCAGGAACCAGTGCAACTGAGCTGGGAGGGACACGGAGCTAGAGAGACGGTGACACTGAATAGTGATGCAGGTACAACACGAGGCTGGGACAGTCCCACAGGGAGATGGAATGGGCCTGCACGTCTCTGCCAATGGGCTACTCTCAGGAGTGGCATCACATTGGCCAAGCCGGCTCCCCTGATCGCAGAGCAAGACCTCAGACAGACTCAGCTATAGCAGCTAATGCTCTGGCAGCACGGACTAGGCACCTCCATCCTGAGGGGGAGTCTGGGTAGCGCTTCACAGCATCTAGTAGAGTCACTGTTATTACAGTGACTTTGGGGAAGAGAGACATCAAAAGGGGAGACAATTAATCTTGAGTTTTTCATCTTCCCCGCATGTTAGCCACATTAAACTCAGGCATATATGAATGGTGTGGTATTCCAGAAAACATGGCTTCCTTTTTCTGTTTAGGGTGCTGGAGAGATCTGTTTACATCCCCAGAATAAGCTAATTTGGTGTGTATACTGGGGGGGGGCAGATCCACTTTTCTTTATAGTTGCTAAAGGGACTTTCCTAAAATTCTCCTTGCCAGCTCCATAAAAGAGTTCCATCTTGTACGATCCTGCCCTATATGAGGATTGCCTTGAAGTGAGTTATGCAGTTTTATTACTTTTCAAGAAATCCCTTCTCAGGCTGCCAAGGACAAGTTGCTATCGGTGATGTAAAGAAACCGCGTTTGTTTTCTAATAGCCGAAAGCCTCCGAGCCAGGGCCCGCGGGGGATCCCTAAGAAGAGGAGCCAGTTCTCCAGCTAGAAAGGTCTGCTCAACTCCTCCCCATGCAGAGCCCCTCAGTGACAGACTAAGTCACTGGGGATTCTGACACGCCCTGAGTACCTGTAGATGTCCCATGAATACCTGCAGACTGATTAAGGCTGATGGCTCATCCATAAACAGGATTTTGTGTACTCTGGCTTATAAATATCGTGATGTCACCCCCTCCATCTTTATAGAGGAAAGATACTAAGGTAAGCATATCTATTCTGTGCAACACCACGAGTCTGAGATGAACTAAATTTTCCTGAGTCTTCATGATCCATTAGTCTCTTTGCAGCCAATTTCTTCGGTTAGTTTTTCAAGCAGCTCTTTGCCTTTGTTTATTTCTAATAAAGACACAGCCCACGGCACATGATAGTGAAATAACATCCAGAATTTTCATAAATTGAGGGGATTTTTTTGGTTCCCGCTAGAAAGCCTGATAAGCACTTTTTGTTTTTCTGTGACATCCATGCTTAAGTTTTTGGCAGTGTCTTCACTAGCACATCGCGTTTTATCTGGCACAGAGGCGCAAGCCCTCGCACTGCTCAGAGCTGGGAAGGTTTAGAGCAGCTCCACAGATGCTCCTCTGCCTCTCTCCCTCTCTGGTCCCCCTGCAGAGAAGTGGCCCTGCAGGGAGAGGAAGGTGAGGGACCATGGCTGCCACTGCCACCACTACCTGGGAGCTTAAACGGCAGGGGCGCCCCTTGCCTCCTCACTTCTGAAAAGTCTGGGAGAGGGAGCCAGATCTGAGGTCCTGTTTTATCCCCCACAGTCCTCGTGGAGACAGTCAGGGGCCCAGTCATTGTTGGAGACAGTGAATGGACTTTTCTCTTGCCCCTTAACAGAGCCAGAAAGCAAAGATAGGAGCTAAGCAGCCATGATGAACGCCACAGACGAGCCATGTAGGAGGCAGTAGGCTTTTGATGGTCACATCAGAGATCTGGATTCTTCCTGAAAAATGTTATACCAGGCCATTTTGTTTTTAAAATCGGACTGGCGGGCTCATCCAATGGATGGGTTAAAGAGTGCTGGTCTGGGAGCCAGGTGAGGCCCGTGATTGGACCCTTTTAAAAGCAGCCCCAGATAGCTTCAGAGACTTGGCCAGCTCTCCCTGAGTCACGGTGTCCTCAGCGGTACATTGCCTGACACTGACACTGATTCTTCCCTAGCTTTTGCTTGCTGGTCAGATGAGCTAACGTCAGCAGCGTGTTGGGCTCACACCAAGGGCTCCTGGACTGACTTCATGACAAGCTCCTGGACTTAATGACGGGTTGTGTCCCCATCAACCCGTCGTAAGCAGGACATGAGTTAAAAGTGCCCTGAAAACTCCAGACTCTCCGAGCACCGTAGCCTGGCAACACCGCGCACTGCAGAGCGCTGTTCGCTTCCCGTGACCCTGTGGCCAGTGGGAGCTGCCGGTCAGCTGCTGCCCAGCATCCGGGAATGAGGAGTGCTGCTCCAGGAGAAGACCAGGACTCAAACCCCGAAGTCTGATCTCCGCTCCATCCCCATCATTTCCTCACTCTCGGGAAGCTAAGCCATCAGAAGTCAGGACTGTCTGTAGTTGCTAATATCAATACAACATCCAAATCGAGACACTCTGACCGTGAAGGTGGGCATAAAAATGATTAGAAAGATACATTTTCTGAAAGATTTACCTGTTCACCAGGGATTTCCAAAATACCAGCGAAACTATGAAATGTTTATGTTCAGAATACTATCTTAAAATGCAAAGCTCTCCTAAAGAAATGAAATAGCATAGATCTGTGTACATTAAAACAAATTTGAAATTTTTCTTTGTGTTTACTATAAAATATTAAAACAGACTGGGTAGAATAATTATCCTTGGTACATAATTATGTACTGACATCAATTTCTTGGTCTGTTGTTTTATTTTTCTGGAGATTATCTTTTCTCACTAGTTTTATTTTTTAAAAAAACTTCTTTCGGGGCAGGGCTGCAGCTCAGTGGCACAGTGCCTGCCTGGCATGCGGGAGGCCTGGGTTTGATTCCTGGTACCAAGAGAAAACAAAAAACCTTCTTTCAAAAAATTGTCTGAATTTGGGAAGTTAATACATTTGAAATTATTGATATTTCAATTGACTTTTCTCTGTGGACCACATATACTTAATGGAGAAAATATAGATGTGGAGGTTTCTTTTGAGACCAGTTCTGTATAAGGCTACTGTGTCCTTGAAGCAAGGTCAGCAGATCGCTGTAGCTGCTGGTTTCAAACAGGAGCCTAAAGAGAATTCTTTCTGTGGTCTGTTGGCCATTTCAGAACTTTGGAAATGGAATGGTCAATTCATCAGAAAGAAATAGCAGGTGAGTATGGCGGACTTTGGGGGACCTGCAGGGAAGAGACCCTGGTGCCTTGGGACCTGCACAGTGCGGTTGACTCAGGGTGCCGGGAGAATGAGGAGCTCCTCCTCTCTCTGGGGGACGGCTGAGAGTGTGGCTGACTTTCAGCAGCCTGAAGGAGAGAGACGTTGGTGTGTTGGGACCTGCACCGTGCAGTTGACTCAGGGTGGTGGGAGAACAAGGAACTCTTGTCATCTCGGGGGGGGGGGTATGTGACTGTGATCCTGCCTGCATGTAGAATGAGAATCAGACATCTCATGTGTCCTGTCCCCCATCCCGTGTCCCCCCTCGCCCTCCCCCGTGCCTAGCAAGTGGGAGCCTGTGAACTATACATTTTGTGAAAAGATTGGCTATGTTATTTAGTATGAGCTCTCCATATGCAAAGATAAGGACAACCATTTGGAGGAAAACAAGAGACAGTATGACAGATAGTGAAGATCTCTGGTTGTCTAGCTTTGAAATTTATACTTTCTTATGTCCATCCTGTTCTGTTTTGTTGTGTTTAATTTTACTCCCTTTTAAAATAAAATTTAAAAAATAAAAGTAAAAAAAAAGATAAAGGCTACTTTCCATTTTAATCTTGAAAATATTGAAATGTATGAATAATTCAGCTTAAATATCTACTTAGGAAGTTTTGGCTTCTATTCAGAGTGTCTTTCTTTGACAAAAATGTCTGTGGTACAACCTGTCAGTAAGCTGGGTCTATTTATAATTCTTTTGAAAGGTTCACCCATTTTGGATGATTCAGAATGGTAGGACTTCTCAATTACACTGTATTCTGGGAAAGAATTTAAATGTATCTTTTAAAGATAAATTTAATAGGAATAGCACCAAAATGCTCTTCTTACAGGTTGGGTTGTCCAGGAAACGATTGTGGAACTTCAGAATTAAATCTTGTGCTTTGTGATGGCTCTCCCAGGCTCTCCCTGGCCTTGTGGTGGTGAGATAAATGTCAAGGTCCTCACACAGAGCCCAGTGCCACTGAGGAGGCCCCACGCCCCACTCTGCTGTGCCCCTCAGAACGGCTCTTCTTCCTCTCTTCTCGCTCTTTTCTTTCTTTTTTCTCACTTTTCTCTTTTCTTTTTGTTTCATTTTTCTTTTCTCTTCTTCCTCTTCCTTACTTCCTGTTCTTCCTCTTCCTCCTCCTCCTCCTTTTCAGGACTAGGGACTGAACCCAAAGCCTTCTCACTAAGCTACATCTCCCGCCCCCAGCTTTTCTTTTTCATTTTAAGGCAGGGTTTCACTCAGTTGCCCAAGCTGGATTTGACCTTGCAAACCTCTTGCTTCAGCCTCCCAGGCATGTGCCACCAGGCTGAACTAACCATCTTGAAATTCTTTTTTCAGTGTTGGGGGTTCAAGCCAGGGCTTCAGGCATGCATGGCAAGTGCTCTACTATGGAACTGTGTCACCAGCCCCCATCTTGAAATTCTTAATCATTCAGTAAAGGACCCTGCATTTTGTACTAGGTCCTACAAATTATGTAGCTGGTCTTGCCTATTTGTCAGTTTAGTTTTTGATAGTAGCAATTCTCTGAAAGTTCCAAACTTTCAGAGTTGAAATTTTTAAAAAATTGAATCTATTTTTAAATGATAAAAACATTACAGTTGTATATATTTATAGGGTACCATGTGATGTTTTGATACATATGTACATTGTATAGTGTTTAGATCAAGTTAAACTTCTGTCCCTTCAAACACTTATCCTTCTTACACTAGTCCAAGTATATTTCTGCTCCATGTGTTCTAATTTAGTAAGACGATTGTTTCCATTAGGATTCTGCCCACCAACATTTATTATCTCAAAAACAAACTTTCTTCTTCAATGATGCGGCCTTTGCAATTATAGTAACAATCAGAATGTCAGATTTTTCACCTTTGAAAAAAGAACTTTCCAAAGTTTTAATTTTATTCCTTGAATTTAATTTTGAAAGCAGTGATTCATCGTAATTATCTGGTTTGTCAGTGGAAGTATCTGATGACCCTGATATAAAAGTGGTGTCCTCTCTTTGGGACCCGAAAGTCTTGGACCCGTAGAGTGGCCTGGGCTGTTTGGATCAAAAGTCTGCGCAGACCTGCATCTCAGCGCGACTGTTTGGGACTGGTAGGCCCGCCCTTCATCCGCAAGGAACTGCCTGGAGATCGGCATCTGGGCCAGGTCTGTTTGGGCCCGTAGCCCTGCCCTTCACCCCCAGGAAGTCTCCCAGAAATCAGCATCTCGGCCTGTCTCTTTGGGACCCGAAACTCTCGGGCCCGCAGAGTGGCCTGGGCTGTTTGGATTGGGAATATTGTGGAGACTGGCATCTTGGCCAGGTCTGTTTGGGACCAGGAACGTTTCAGAAACCAACATTCTGGCCTGACTCTTTGGGACCTGTAGGCCCTTCACTCGCAGGGAACCTCCTGGAGACCTGCCTGGGAGAAAGCACGGTGGCCTGGCCTGCCTGAGATTCCACAGGCTCCAGGGTGGCCACACCCAGCATTCGCCTTACAACTTAGGGAGCCAGGAGCCCACAGAGGGGAGTTAGGACCCTGTGAGGAAGCCAAGAGCCTGTGGGGGAGCCACTGCCCCTCCAGGAACTGAGGCTGTAACAGGTAATTTGCCACATAAGCAGAGAAAGCTTTGGAACACCACACAAAGTAAGGAAATATAGAAAAATGACAAAAGGAAAGACCAAAAGGCAGGCTCAAAGCCCTAGCCCTCCCCAAGAAAGCTTAGAAGCTGTGTACGTAGAAGAAAAAAGAAGCCATACACCTGAAATGTCTGAAATGATATCAAATGAAATAAATATGCAAATAGGGAAAGCTATGGAGAAATTCAAACCACAAATACTTGCCCAGGTAAAAGAAGAATTGATAAAAACAGTGAAAGAAATAGTGAACGCATCTAGTGAAAACACAGCTAAAAAATTAGAGGAACAAAGCAAACA
>PVJX010042983.1:0-13869 GCA_004027295.1 Dolichotis patagonum | reverse complement strand
CAATAAGAAAAAGACCAAAGCTCGATATAAAACAAATATTAATCAGTTGCTCATAGCGAAGCAAATGAACCCGGCTCTTCATTGTGTGAAAACGCATTCGGGACCATTCAGGGTAAGTGAAATGCAAATTGAAATTGCAGCAAAAGCCTCCTTTCACCTGTCAGATTGGCAAAGATTAGAAAACATGGTTGATAAGAGCGTGGGAAACGGACTCTCCTATTTTCCCAGGACGAATGTACACTGGAGCAGCCTCTGTGAAGGGCCACCTGATATCTCTCAAAATCACAAATGCGCCTGCCTTTGACCCAGCAGTTCACCCTGCAGCTGTGCTCTACAGGTGAGGGGTGTGTATAAACACAGTGAGGCGCTGGAGCATCATTCGAAATTGAAACATAAAAAAGTGGAAACAAGACACATACTCACCAACAGGCGGAGCAATGGCCCATCATCCAATGGAATGTGGTACAGACAGAGAAGAGTAAACCCTGTGTAACCCTCCGGGACCCAGTGCGGACAGGTGACCGAAGCCTATAAATCCTCACGGAGAGTGCGGCGCAGAGCAGTGAAGATCATGCTGCCCTGTGTAAATGAATGAAATATTGCTGACAAAATACTCAAGCCCCTTGTCACAGGTTTGCTTTGGGAAAGGACCTCGGTGTGTCTCAAGAGGTTTGTAGCAGGAAGCTTTTACTCATTCAAAAAGCCACTTTAGCTAGGGATGGTGGCACCTGCCTGTAATCCCGGCACTCAGGAGGCTGAGACAGGAGCACTGCTGTGAATTCAAGGTCAGCCAGTACTACGTAGTGAGACCCTGTCTCAACTCCCCCCAAAAAAGCTTAAATAAGGAAGAAATAAAAAAACCTCGCTGAATGTAACTAGCCCTGTCAAAGTTCCCCAGCTCAAACCCACAGCTAGGACCCATTAAACAATGAAATTAAGTGTTTGTTTGTTTCTGAGCATTGGAAACAATTATGTAATCCTAGATGCAGCTGAAATCTCATACCAAGAAGGTTCAAGGCAATTGACTGTAATTTCCTGCTGCATTGAATTTCAGATATTTCTAAAGCGGGCAGCATTTCTTCAGAAAAGCGTAAGGCTAAAATATTTTAAGAAGGTCAACTCTAATTCTCTTGCGGTTGAGGGGCTTCGCTTTGTTTTGCTTTCTGACCAAAGCCATCCAATCGCTCCAGAACGGCAAATGCATTCTGTCCCCTTCTCTTAGAGGCTGCCATGGAGTTACAATCCCAGCTTCTTCCTCCATGAAGAAAGCCAAGCACGGTCCTCATCCCAGCAGAGAATCTTCTGTGTCATGGCTGAATACTGACCTGTCGTCCCTTGGGAAGAATGACAGTGACAAGTCGGGGGCACGGTTGGAGGGTTTGTGCAGAACCCCAGATTTCCGGCTGTCCAGCAGAGCCCCGTCCTCGTCCCTGCCTGCTAGTTGCACACGGCACCTCTGGGAGATCTGCAGCCCCTTGGAAGCACCTGGTCCCCAGAAGCCTCCGCCTGCTGGATCGCTCCCCTCCCGCCCTGCCTCGGGTCCCCAGGGAGCATCCTGCAGAGTGTGCCGCTGTCTGCCTGCCGGAAGGTGTCATCACCGCGCTGGCCAGGTGACCTTGCTCTCCCCGGCAGGAAACAGCGCCTAGAGTGAGTCCAGGGCCTCCCCACTGCCCCTAGAGAAGCTGCCTCCAAGTCAGGCTGCTCCTTGCTGAGCCTGACGCCTGTAGCTGAGGAAGAGTCATCGACACAGGACCTTGCATTGTGGGGAGTGAACGGTCACCCCAGTGGGCAGCCTCGCCTGAGACTCCTCAAGGGGACCCTGAACTGCTGCTGGTTCATCCCCAGCACCCGAAAACTCGCTCTTCCTCCCTCTTCCTCACTCCCACCCTCCTTCCCTCCTTCTCCCCTATCTTCTTCCCTCTCCTTCTCATCTCTCTCCGGCAGCCATGAGTGCTACAGAATCTAGAATCTGTAGCATTTGGCCAAAACAAAAACAAAACTGAAAAGAAAACCTCATTCCTAACAGGAGTAAAACTCACCCTTCGTGGGGAGCTCATCGACCTCTGCTTCCTCAGAGCCAAGGTTTAATCACTCAAACCAACAGACTGGATTTATTCCTGAGCAGGCTGTTGGGCTGTCTGTCCTTAAGGTCCTTCTCCTCTTGGGTGCACGGTTCAAGGTCTTTGTGGGCGCTAGCTGAGAAGTCACAGTGTGTCGGAGTGCGGGACGTGAAGCAGGCTCTGCAGGCTGCTGTAGAGGGGACTTATTTCTGCTATTGTCATTCCCTCGGGTCTGGGCCATTACCTCGAGACCTCATACACAGACAGTGCCTCATCAAACCTACACCCATGGTTTCCAAGCAAGGATTCCCACCTTCTCCTTGCTTCTCCCTTGGCTACTCCAAAGTGAACACACAGCCGGCTTCCAAAATCCAGCGAGATGGCATTTTTATTCCACATGGTGAATGCAAGACCACCTGCCTCCTTGCGCACATGAAGCTCATTTTCAAATTCTTAGATGTAGAGTTTCAGTGGAGTAACTCAATAGAAAGCGGAATAATGCATAAAAAGTTGCCAAGCCAAGCACAAAACACCCTGCACTGATGGTGGCCCAGTCATCGACCGTGTTCTCTGCCAGGGTGGGGCAGCAGCCCGGCTCAGAGGTTCTCCAGGCCAGGCGCTGTATAGTGCCACGGCGCCGGGGAGCCATCACCAGGCAGACTGGCAGCGGCCCCTTACCACGGGCTTGGCTCTGTGCCCTTTGAAGCCCTGGGTCCCCGCCTCTGGGCTTTACCACCAACATTGCGGCTGGCTGGTGTCCACACAGAGATGCCCACTCATGGGTGGTAGAAGCAGTTCCTGATTCCAGGCCGTACCGAGGCTGGGCCACAGGACAGGGGAGCCTGGAATGGCTCGTGTGCTGTTTTGAAGAGCTCGGCACCCCAGGTGTATTTTACAACCCCCAAGGTCAGGAAATTATAAAACTGAATAATTTGCCCTGCAGATTATTAAATGGCAATGCACTGGAAATATGATACCTAGCCTTTATTGAAAAGAATAGAGTGTTGCAATGGGTAGATTCTGCCAGCCTGGGGCTTAGCTATCTCTAACACGACATCCGCCCAACTTGGTACCCAGCCCAGAGAAGCAACTTATCTCTCCAAGAATAACTTCTATGCTCTCCTGCTAGTTCCAGAGATAAACCTCCCGCTCCCTTTTTTGTGCATGCACTGAGCCCTCTCCAATCCCAAAACTCCACAACCACCCAAGCCTCCACCCCCAGCCCCAGTAACCTTTCAGTTTCCTGTTTCCCACAGGCAGATGCATCTCCTAATCAGCTGTTGGCGTCATTTTGCCCACCTCCCAGACTCCTTCCCCAGCCAGAACTGATAAAACTATCCTACTTCTTTGTTCTCACCTGAGGGTGCTTGCTTCTCTTCTGCAGCCTTCCTGTGCCCGCAATAAAGGTCTCTTTTTCCTTTCATTATCTATCTTGCCAAAATCGTATCAGTAATATTAGGCTGAACTCCAGGAAGTTATTGGTCATTTCATGAGTTGGCACCCCGTGGTTGTGTCGCTGACACCCACTGGGCCGTTGCCATGCAGCAGCACCTCGAGGGCAGTGCTCCTGCATAGCACCTTTGTTTTACAGGTGGGGAAACTGAGTCTTACCCAGAGTGCTTTGCCCAGGGTGGTAAGAGACAAGCTCATACACCAGCTGCTCGTGACTGGCATGGTGGGCAGTGTGCTCAGCTGTTGGTGCCTCTCACCCCAGCAGTCCCTCCTCCACGCTGTGTACCACCCACTCTCCTGGCTGCCCCTGGACTCTGTCACGACCACTAAGTGACCGCCCTGTCTGTGAGTGGCATTGTCAGAGCTTGAGCACTGGTCCCCGGCCACATTCTGTGTCTGCCACACAGCTACACTCAGCGCCCGAGGGCCCTCTCCTCCTGCATGTCTCAGCCTCCTTTTCTCTCCTCACTGGTGCCCAGTGTCAGAACCTCCCCTTGCACCGGCCTTGAGTCATCACCCCTACACCCCCTCCAAAGCCCCCCTCTGGCAAACGGCCAGCCTGGGGTCCCCTGGTGCCATGGAGGGAAAGTGCTGAGGGTGGGGTGTCCAGTCCTCCAGAACCTGGGTGATTGGGGCACAGAGACAGCTCCGTTCAACACAAGAGTCACCAGTTGCTACGAAGGAAGAGGGAGTGACACGCTCCTCGCATTTAGTATTTTGAAAAATATCAAATACGTAGGAAAGTTAAAAGAACCATATATTTATCTCCTCGGTTGACTAGCCACACGCATCTTGCCACAATTGTTTCGTCTCCTTTTGATGGATAGATACATGATAGATAGATGATACACTGTTTATGATAGATGATAAATAGATTGATGATATGTAGATAGGTGATAGATAGATGATAGACTGATCACAAAACACAGTGGGAGTTTGTGTTCGCTTTGGCAGCACATATACTGTGATTGGAATGCTATAGAGGAGCTTGACATGGCTGCTGCACAAAATTGACTGGGTGTTTAAGTAACAAAAATTTATCACTGTAAAAGACACATTGCCATAAATGCCCCTCAGAACTCCCTGCCCCGTTGCACACATTTATCCCGTCATTGCTCTCACTTCCCGGGCAGTCCAAGTCCTCTTTCATGAGCATCTTTGCGAGGTATGATCAAAACTACGTGACTGGTGCTGCCTAGTGCCAGCCGGTGGAAAAGCAGCGTGTGAAAACATTGCGATGGGCCCTTGTCCCTCTCATTCGTAGGACCTGGCACCACGTGACTTGTGGCTCTTCAAAGTCAAAGTGACCACGAAAGTGAAGGTTTGGATTTGTTCTGAATATTGAGGCAGCCACACGACGCAGCTTCCGTCACGACGTGACAGAAGACTTCCCGAACTGCCTCAGAAAGCGGGAAGAACAATGGATTGTGTGTGTTCTGAGGGTATGGTAGTATTCTGAGGGAAGCAGTGGCAATGCGGCTTTTGCGATATTTTAAATTTATACATTCATCGTAGTGTTTGATTACACCATATTTATGTGTATGTGGACACAGACACACATATTTATGTGCACACACACTATATGAACACACTTTTGTTGCTAATCCATGTGAGAGTAAGATACAGACATCAAGAGATAAGAAGTATGTACCCTGTATGTAGACATGCATCTACACGCATACACGGCAAGGACCTCTGTCTCCAAGCCAGGAGCCTGGCGCTGCTCTTGTGACTGGCACCACTGCGCTCCAGGGAAATGCAAAGCCCCTCCACGGCTCTGTCCCTGTCACTGGAGCCAAGGACGACTCCGTCCCGGGGCTGGCTGGGAAGGACGGCGGGTTGCATGTCTGTTGATTTGGAGGTGGACCCTGCTTCCGAGTCTGGAAAGGACGGAAGGCCAGGCTAGGAGGAAAAACATACAACCTGATGGCCGAAGCCTACTCCGGGAGCAAGAAGACGAGAGATTCTTGTGCGATTGTGTCTGGGTCTCCAGAAGTACGAGCCTCGTCTTCCTGCTTCTTTCTATTGCAGTGTGTACCTCTAAAGCCACTCCACACTGGCACGGTATTTCCAAACAGTTGCCCATGATGGGGAGCAATACGTGTTAATGTCAGTAATTCACATTTCTCTAAAGTTTGTACAAACCACGCACAAAGCGTGAGATGGAGCCCTCACACTGGCGACTATACCAGAATTACAGGCGGTGCTGTGTCTACTAAAATATTTACTAAGACAGTACATTTACAAAGAAGGGGCTGGGGATTTAGCTCAGCGGCCTCAGCGCCTGCCTGGAAAGCACAAGGTTGTGAGTTTGATCTCCAGTACCAAAAAAATAAAAAAAATAAATAAATGTACAAAGAAGTTCTGCTTTATTTCAATAATTCTGACTTAAATTTTTGCATTGATAATTTGCATTTCTTCTTTCAAGAAAGTAGAATTTCAAATATTTTAGAAGAAAAGTATTGAAAATATAAAAAACTTAATTTTGTCATTGAGTGTTTATGAAAACATTCACATCTCACACAGTACTTTGAATTCAATTACATTTGACTTTTAACCACTTAGCATGTTAATGTATGATAATATTAATTACAACATAACTAGAAATTTTACTAAAGTAAAATAATAAAGATAATTTTCAAAGCAAAAATGTTGAAAGGAAAGCTTTTGTGAGGCCCTGGGTATAGTAGACACACCCTGAATCCCAGCTATTATTACTGAGGAGGCTGAGGCAAGAAGATCACTAAGTTCAAAGCCAGTCTGGGCAGTTCAGTGAGACCCTGTCTGAAGTTTTTAAAAGGGAGGGTTAGCGGGAGAAGCTCAATGGTAGGGCTCTTGCTTAGCACTGGAAAGGCCTAGAGGGATGGAGAGTTGGGTGGGAAATTTTGTGGGAAATAGAGAGAGAGAGAGAGAGAGAGAGAGAGAAGAAGAAGAAGAAGAAGAAGAAGAAGAAGAAGAAAGAAGAAAGAAAGAAAGAAAGAAAGAAAGAAAGAAAGAAAGAAAAGAGAGAAAGAAAAATGAATTTCTTTTGGTGTCTCCTTGTTGACAGTAAATGTACTCTTAGGGTGCAAATATTAGGGTTCCAATAAGCATGTGCTTCTATTAAGGTGGTGTTAGTGGGAAGATAGTCTTGAGTCCGCTGGGAATCTTAGGTTTTTGTAAATTTATTGGGAAAGTAGTTTTTCCTGTACTGCTGAAGTTCCTTTTTGGCAAACAGTATCTTCTAAAAGAAAAAGCATGAGGAGAAGTTGAGGTGTACATCTATGTCCTCAAATGACCAGCATTGTATTCATGAATACTATGTGTCTTGCAATGAACAGTATGGAAGCTGTTTTGTTTTTCAATCTGAAGTAAAATACTTTCAAGAAAAAAAATTTAAAAAAATAAGAAATGTAGTTCGGTGTTCGTGTATTATGCATCCAAACTTCAACCGTCATCATCAGAAGAGCTATGTGCATTGTAACAATTGGATTCCTTTTTATTTCTTCACTACCTTGCTGCCTTTTAGTCATATTTTAAAAATCACCACATTATCTGGGGACGGTGGTGCACACCTGCAAACCCAACCACTCTCAGGTGGGTGAGGCGCAAGGGTTGCGGCTCGAAGGGCACCCTGGAGAAGTTAGTGAAAATGACGCAAAATTTAAAAAAGAAACCTCAAAGGTGGGGAAAGGGGGCCAGCACTCCTCGGGTTTAATGCCCAGGACCCCCCCCACACACACACTCACACACACACTCACACACACTGACACACACACTCACACACCATAGCTTCACAGAGCGCTCGTTTTGTCACTGAACTCACACATTTGAGAAGGCAGGATGAGCTCTATTCTGTATTACAGAGCGGTTCATTAGCTTAGGTCACTTTGCAGTGTTTAGGCGTAGGCACAGGGGCTGTTACTTGTGCTCTTCTCTCAGGGTCTCTACATATTTTTAGCCTCCCCTAGGTCCTGCAAAGGCTCTGATAGACCTGCATACAAGGACCTGTGGACACATATGCACACACACACGCACACGCACACACACACACTCAGCTACACACACTTATTTCACTTTGGTAAAACATGAGTGGAAAAACAAGTATCAGCAAGCCACGGAATCAAATTTGTTAATGAGAACGTTCTTCGGAGCTGAACAGAGACACTTAGAAGGAAAGCAGTTAAATAACAGCCACACTATTAGAAGGAAAGGAAGACACTGAGATAGGAGCTCAACAGGACGGGTCGACTGCAGAAGGCACCTGAGCAGGAAAGCTCAGCACTGGAGGTACACACGTCTGTATCTCTTGGTGTCTGTGTCTTACTTTCATATGGATTAGTAACAAAAGTGTATATACAGTGTGTGCACCAAGAACAAGGCGTGTGAGAGCACATGCAGTCCTGGTTGCCCAAGGACGAGGCTTGGGGGAGTCCCTGGTGAAGCTGGGAGGCGGGAAGGGGCTGGGGTGAGTGGAGGGATAATTACTCACTTGGGGATAGATCTGCTTGGAGGAGGGGAAGGCTCTCTGAGCTGGACAGCAGCCCCCGGATTCTGTTATGGTTGATACCTTGTGTCAACTTGAGAAGTCTAGAAGCATAACTAAATAACTAAGCAGCCCTACCTGGCATAGAGTAGAGGGTACGTCCTTACCACTCCGGGCTGTTGTGCACTGTGTCAATTTCAGAGAGTCAGAAGTTTAACTAAGTGACTGAGCAGGGGGTCAGGGGCCTCACTTTATAAACATTCTCAGCCTGTGCAAGAGGAGGGCAGGAGATGGTGTGAGTTCTACACTCACCCTAGGGGTGGAGCCTGCTTACAATAGAAGGAAGAAGAAAAGACACTCTCCCCACCTTTTGCTCTTGTGCTTTGCTATCTTCTGCCACCTTGAACTATTACCTCTGTGCCATGCCACCCTGCCCTGCAGCCAGACGATTACGGACTGAAACCTCCACAAACTGTGAGCTAAATAAACTTTTCCTTCCTTAACTTTGGGTGTCTGGTATCTTGTCTCAGCAAGAAAAGAAAATAACCAAGATAGATTCCTTCACTATTAATGTAACAAAGTATATTTACACCAACAGTCTTAACAGATGCTAGGAGTAGTCAATGAAATTTGATGTTGGTTTTCAATTTATGTTTCTAAACATGTTTTTAGAAAATGAGAAAACAGTAGAACATCAAACTGAATCTTGCATTTCATGGTGGCAGAATGACAGATATTGTCATTAAATTGGAACCAGAAAAGGATGCCAAGGACCATAATTATTAGTTCACATTGTTCCTGAATTCTCATCCAGTACCGCTGCATATTGAGTGCAGATAAGAGATGACATTTCTTGGGGAGGGATGGAATCATGCCACATTTGGACAGTATGATATGACCAGAAAATCCAGGAGAATATCTGAAAAGCTACCAAAAAATTAATAAGAGTTTAGTAATATGGACACATCCATGCTAAATATGGATGTATCAATAGCTTGGTCTTTTTAAACATACCAGCCATAACAAATAAGAATAGGGAAAAAATTCTATTTTAATAACAATAAGAAACAAAATCTCTAAGAAGGACTCTGAAAAGATAATGGAAGAATTCATAGGAAGAAAAATGTAAAACTTTATGAGGGGTATAAAAGATTTCAGAAAATTAAGGATACATGTTCCTGAATGGGAAGATACAATGAGGAAAAAAAAGAGGTTACTTCACCCCAAATTAAAGGAAGGTGTAGTGCAACAACAGACCAACAGAAGTTGTTATAACTTTACTGAAATAATAATAAAAAATAAATCTAAAAAGTTACACTGGCTAATAGAAAATTTTTCAAAAAGAAGGGCAAAGTGCAAGGATTGAGCTGTGAAAACGCCATATAAATCTACGTCAATTAAAACGGCATGGTACTGGTGTGACAGTAGGTTCATTCCGGGAAAAACAAAGCCTGCTTTTCTACTGTTCTTTAGTGATCTTGTCCTTATCTTCCCCATTCCCAATTTCTGCTAATCTCCTATATAATCATTAGCACCAATTCAATAAAAGCACATTCTACAAATGTCTCCTGGAGGTTGCTTGATTGAAAAATAATTTTCTGACTATAAAATTCATTAACAGATGTTTCTTGACTTAAGGACTGAGTTATGTCCTGAGAATCCTATCATAAATTGAAGATATCATAAGTTGAAATGGCACCTAATACGTCTCACCTACCAAAGAGCCTGGTTTAGCAGAGAGGACCTTGTTAACCCTCACGATCTCATGGTGCCCAGGCAGGAGCTGGGCCACATCGCTAGCTGGAGAAAAGCACCAAATCAAACTTTTGTGTATGGTTTCTACTGAATGCATATCACTTCCACAGCATGGTAAAATCCGAAAACTATGAATGATACCATCGTAGATCAGGGACTGTCTGTCTTTGGAAAATGCAACAATCAGGGTGATGAAAATACTCTGGATTCGACTCACTTCTTTGAAACAAAGCCTTTTGTGAATCTTGGTCATAGTTCTTTCAAAGTTAAAACTGATCTATCTGTGTGTCATAATAATGAGTATGATTTTTTACAGTCTCAGATGGTGATTTTTTTTCATGAAATAATGATTTTGCAATACCGGTATTGGTCTGTCACACAGATTCCGTATAATTTCCAGCAATCATTGTCCTGGCAAATGCATAGCAACAGGTTCTCATGGTGGGGGGAGGAGACCCCTATTTTCCTATTTGTAGCATCTGCAGTTTCCTTGCTGTGACTGCTCTAGTTGTGGTCAATTTCATGGTGTTTGCAATGCGATGAACCAGGTGAGCTGTCTGCTTTCCTGAGCCAGTGACATTCAGCCCCAGCACTGCAATTCAAAATTGATTCTAGACAACTTTATTTTGGTGGACATGGTGTTGCCTGGTATTTTGCCTTCATAAATAAACATTATAGATTTTATCAAATTCCATGGATACAAAAAAGACATCCAAGTCCTTTATTAAAAATCACATAATATTTACACATAAACTACGCATATCCTCCTGTATATTTTAGATCATCTCTAGATTACAATACCTAACACAATGTAAAGGCTCAGAAATCGTTGTGTTTTTCAGGGGTGAGTAACAGGAAGAGAACCCAGCACGCTCAGCGCAGATGCAGTTAGTTTAGATGTGTTTCATCCACAGCTGTTTCAAAGCACAGATGCAGAACCCAAAGATAACGTGAGCTGACTATGTGTCCGTGCAGCTGTGCTCGCTGAGGATGCTGCACTGTACGTACTGACTGTACGTACACACACGTACAGTATATACGTAAGACGTACACATTTGCGTACCTGTATCAGGCAGCTGTATATCTCATACATTTGTGTGTTTGGGTATATATGTGTGTGTGTGAGTCTGTATCATACACATTCTTAAGAAATGGACCAAGACCCAACAGTATAGTCAGAAAAGGAAAACACAGAAAGAACAGAAAGGGAAACACAGGTAGTGTTTAAACATAAAATTCACAGTAATGAGATCTACCACATGATGCCATCTTATCCATCAGGTTGCAAAAGATCCGATGAGCTAAACTGGCAAAGTCGCTGTATTGTGTGGTCAAGAGTGGTGAAAGACACCAGCAGGAATTTTTCTGGATCTGTACATTGGTGCAGTCCTACCAATATTACCAATATTACCAAGTTTACCAAAAATATTCCCTCATTTCCTGTTTCACTTATCCATAAAAAATACACAGCAATGTACAAGCTGGGCTTGCTGATACACACTGTAATTCCAGCCCTTGAGAGGCAGCCTGGACTACACAGTGAAGTCAAGGCCAGCCTGAGTGACAGACATAGACCCTGCCTCAAGCAAACAAACACAACAAAAAAAAAATATACAGGAATGTGTCCTAAGAAACCAGTAGAAAAGAGTTACCCGCTTTGATATCCACGCAGGACTGTGTTAGTGGCTGACCACCAGCACCAGCAGAAAGTGAGACCAAGGAAACCCATAGGGCACAGCCATCAGCGCAGTAGCTCCTTGCCAGCAAACTGAAGAAGCATTCCACCCTGTGTGACGGCAGCCCCCTGCTTGCTGAGCCCCCATGGGAGCAGGACACTTGGCCATTACACACTTTCTCCTTTCTGGGGCACAGGGTCTGACGCCTACAACTTAAGGAAGAAGAGGTTTCTTTTTGTCTCATGACTTGAGAGGGTTCAGTCCAAGGCCAGCAGGTTCTAAAGCAGAACTGGCATAGCAGAAGTGCCCAGAGAAGGAGTGGGGAATCAGAGAGAGAGAAGGGAGGACAAGTGACAAGAACATCCCTTCAAACTGCACACCAGTGACCCGCCTCCAACCAGGCCCCGCCTCCTGACTGTGCATTCAGGCATGAACCCATAAATGGATGAACCCACTGAGGACATTACTCCCCCTGATCCAATCATCTTCCAAAAGCCCAGCTTCTAAACACATGAGACTTTAGGGAAATATTTTAGATCTAAACCGTAACAGTCCTTGTGGCTAGGGATGTGGCCCAGGGACACAGCGCTTATCTGGCATGCAGGTGGTCCTGAGTTTTGATCCCTAGGACAGAGAGGGAGGGGGAAATAGGGAGAGAAAAAGGAACAGAGGGAGGGAAAGAGGGAGAGAGAAAGAAAAGGAGGGACAGGAGAAAGCTGCGCTTGACAGCGCGCCCTCTACTGGACAGGGGAAGAAGCTTGGAAGTCTACGTGGAAGTCAGAGTCACCCTAAACCACTGGGCTTCAACTTTCCTCCCAGCGTCTGGCGCTAGAAGCTGCTCAGGACTGAAGAACAGATCCGTGCTTCAGGGTGAAGGACGCCAGCAGGGCTTTACCTCACCGGCCTCTTTAGGGACTCTAATCTATTCACTGTCCACGCCATTCTCTCACAAGCACTCCAAAACACCAGCCAGCACCCCACTTCCCTTCAAGGAGACTGTGCTTAAAGTCCACTGTCGTGGAACATTTTCTTTTCCAAAGTAAAAATTTCTTTTCTTCCTGTTACTGGTAGTTCTGAATACCTGATACTTTTTTGCATGGGGTTGAAAGGTGCCCGCGCAATGTAAGACTGTTTGGCATTTACACAAAAGGGGACAGAAATCAGATACCAGCAGCTTTCCCCTTTTCCTTTGTGCCTGTTTAATATGAATCTGGAGTGGAAAGTACAGATGTGGTCAGAATTCTTCAGCCCGCAGGTTGCCACAGTTCAGCAGCTCTGGGTATTATTTCTAAATACGTTTGTCAGACTGTTGTGGGCAAAGTCAGAAGTTGGATTTTTTTTAAAGAAGTAAATTTCACATTGATGGCAATTTAATGACGCCTGTAGCATTTTTCTCATCAAGTAAATTTCACGCACTTCTCTACTTCTTGGAGGGCCCTGCAAGTAGTGTCCTTTTTTAACGCTGTAAGCTTGCTATTAAAACACTCTCAGCTACACTTAAAAAAGAAGCCATGTTCTGCTAAACAGTGACAGACGGTGGGTGAAAACAGTGAGAGGGAAACAGTGTGTGCGGTCCATTCCTATGGTTACTTTTTTAAATACATGCAATCTGTCTGCAGAAATATACAGAACCAGGCGACGATTTTCCAGATATTCTCCAGAGATTCTTCCACTCTGGATAACGGGCTGAGGCAGGACAGAGAATTAGGGGAGGAGGGGTGATTGGAAATGCACTCTTGGTGAAAGTCTGTGCTCTCTCTCTCTCTCTCTCTAATATATGATAAATAATCCCCTGTAATTTCTTATAGCCTTTTGCATTGTTGCCTTGATTTTACATTTAGGTCTCTAATTCCACTCTAAGTGGCCTTGGGAATTGTGTGGTACAGTGGTGCTTCCAGCTCCGAGCCTGGGGCTCTGTGGAGCTTCTTCCAGAGAGGCCCCTGGGCAGGACACCGAGGAAGTGGCAGACAGGCTCAGCTCTGCCTCCACCAGGCCTGCAAATGGAGCGCGTCCGAGTTTTCATGGCGCATGCGCAGGAAGAGATGCGGCTGTTAGCAGCTGCGCCTAAGGGTCTGGAACTCAGAGGCTGGTCGGATCTGGTGTTGCATGTTTCAGTCGCTTAGAGAAAAACAAGAATTCTCGTAATCACATTACCTGAGAAAGCAACACAAACAGGCAAACAGAAAAACAAACCATCGACTCTGGAAAATCTGACTGTCCTTTGGCAGTAAAAAGAAAATGCAGGGAAAATATTAAAACGCAAAGTCTATACACGTGGTAAAGACCGGGTCTGGAAAGAGACCTTCAGGACGAGGTGCAGGTTTCCCAGGGCCTCCAGCACATGGGCCAGGTCGGGTCTGGGCCACTGAGGCTGATGACACTTGACTGGAAAGCCAGGGACCTTGGGGTGGCTTCTGCCTTTCTGTGTTCACTGATCCCTGCTGCACTCCAGGCTTGGCCG